>PVJH01003643.1:0-138277 GCA_004026705.1 Nesogale talazaci | reverse complement strand
GAAAAAGAAACTTTTAAGAGCAGTAAGAGAAAGTAAGACAGTTACACACAAAGGAGCCCAGGTAAGAATATGCTCAGACATATCAGCAGACATCATGCAGAGGACAAGAGAGGGGAACAACAGCTTCTAAAAGCTGAAAGAAAAAAAAATGCCTTCTCAAGAATCCTTTACCCTGCCAAATTATCCATAAAGATAGATGAGGAGATAAGGGTCTTCCAGGACAAGAAAAGACTCAAAGGATATACTTCAAGGAACCAACCCTGTGGAAGATACTGGCTGATTCACCATGGCCAGAAGATCAGCCTCCACCAAGCACCAACAGGAGATCACCAAGTATCCCAACTCCATCCTGAAACCAACATGCCAACAACAATTACCAAGATATCAGGGCCTCAGAGGGAAAAGAAGACAAGAAAGAAGCCCTGTCATACAAACACAACACACTGATTTGAAGCAAGATAGGAAAACACACAAAATACCAGGCATCATATGACAGCAATGAATCTACAGATTGTGATAATAATTCATAAGTTCAATAGCCTCAATTGATATATTAAGAAAAAAGACTGGAGGAATGGCTCAGAAAACATAACCCAACAATCTGTTACCTATAAGAGACATATCTTAAGTACACAGACAAAAATAAAACTAAGAATAAAAGGCTGCCGCAAAGTACCAGGCAAATGGCAACTTGAAAAAGGGAGGGGTGGCAAGCCTAATCTCCCAACAAAATGGACTTCATGGTTCAAACCATAAAAAGAGACAAGGAGGCACACTATATACTGCTCAAAGATCAGTAAACCAGGAACCAGTTATCATTGAGTATTCACCAAAAAATGGAGTGCCAAATTTTGTCAAACTATAAAAAGATGAAAATCATAATTCACAAATTCAAAAATCATAGTATGTGACTTTAATAATGTGCTATAAGAAAGATAGGAAAGATGCTCAGCAAAGAGACTATCTTGCTAAACAATGTAATAAGGCAACTGGGCCTGATAGGTATTTATAGTTTTCCATTCAAATGTAAATAAAAATCACATTCTTCTCAAGCCCGCATGGCTCATTTTCAAGAAGAGACCACAGGCTTGGACACAAGTCAAGCCTGAATAAATTCAAACACATAAAGTTTACTCAGAGGTCTTTTTTGGATCACATAAAACTGGAGATTAATAAACGGATGACCATAAGAGCAAGGGAAATCAAATGGAGGATCAACAACAATCTTCTGCAACATGAATGGGTACAGATCCAGATTAGAGAGGATGTTAGAAACTTTCTAGAAACTAATGAGAATGAAAATACAATATATTGAAACTCATATGATACCGAGAAGGCAGTTATCAAAGGAAAAAGAAGAGAGGCTTATTGAAGATATGTTAACACAGAACCTCCAACCACTAGAACAGAGTCAACAGAACAACTCCTGCAATAGCAAAATAAAAGAAATAATATTAATCAGGGCATTTTTAAACCAATGGGATGCTCCAGTTCCCTTTCCCATCAGATCAAAACACTGGTCTGGGTGGTCATAAAAGGAGGAAAAGAAACATTGAAGCTGCCATCAGTGCTCTTGTAGCTTGGGCTAGTTTCAGGATAAAAAAAAACAAAAACAAAAAACCAACAGTGGGACCAAAAGAGAACATTGTAAAAGAAATGCAGCAAATAGCTGGTTCTATGAAAGGATCAACAGAATTGACAGACCAATGACAATCCTAACCAAAGAAAGGAAGGAAAAAACATCACCATGATCAGAGGTGAGACGGGGGTAATTACAACAGACCCCAATGAGATTAAGTGATAAACACAAAGTACCTATGAAGAACTGTATTCTGATGAATTCAGAAACATGTAAGATGTGGATAAGTAGTACTTGGAAAGTACAGTCTCTCCCTAGATTATCTCAGACAGAGGTCAAGAAACTCAACAAATCCATGATGAAAGAATAAATAGATTTCACAAGAAGCTATAAACAAAAAAATCTCCGGGTCTGATGACATCACAGCGCTTTTCTCCCAAAGCATTTAGGAAAGAGTTGACACCAATCCTCCACAAAGTATTCTAGAGGGTTGTAAAGGATGGAAAACTCTCAAACTCATTCTAGAAGCCAACATAACTTTGATGTCCGAACAAGGCAAAGACCCCACAGGTATATATAACTACAGTCTGATATCGCTAATGAACATAGATGCAAAAATCCTTAGCAAAATTTTGGTTAATAGAATACAAAAGTATATAAAACAGATTATTCACCATAACCCAGCAGGATTCATTACAGGGATGCAGGGGTGGTTAAACATCTGAAAATCCATCAATATTATCCACCACATTGATAAGAAAAAGTATAAGAACCACATGGAAATATGCATAGATACAGAAAGAGCATTTGACAGCGTCCAACAACCATTCTTAATTAAGACACTCACGAAAATAGGAATGAAAGGCAAATTCCTGAAGATAATTCTAGCTAGCTATGAAAAGCCAACAGCCAACATTATTTTCAATGGAGAAGAGACAAAAACAATCCCATGAAAAAAGGGTATGAACAAGGATGCCCTTTATCCCCACTTTGATTCAATATCGTACTGGAGGTCCTAGCTTACAAAATAAGAGAGTTAAAGGACATTAAAAGTATACAAATGGGGGAGAAAGAGGTAAAACTATCAATATTTGCAGATGATGTGATCCTGTACATTGAAAACTCCCCAAACTCCACAATAGTAGTACTTACAACGATAGAGGAGCAGGGAAGAGTGGCAGGGTACAATATCAACAAGCAGTAATCAATAGGTTTTCTATACATACACACTGGACAGGACCATGGAAGTTGAGCTCAAGAAGGCAGTTCCCTTCACAATAGCCAAGAACAAACTGAAATGCCTAGAAATATCCTTAGCAAAAAACCCCAAAGACCTTTTTTTCTAAAGATAGAGAATTTTTATTAGCATTGTTACAGGCAATGTGTTACATATGAATCAGTCCTTAAATTGTACAACACCAACCCAGCTGCAAGCAGGTCAATTAGTAGAGTGAAATCTATATTGTACACAAGTGCAGAAATAGAATCACCCTGAGCCCCAAAAAGAAAGACCAAAATCACTTTACAAAGAATAAATAAAAACACCACCACCCTCCTTTCTTTAATTTAAAAGTGTCAGCTCTTAAGTGGCAGATCATCATACCCAAGTATTTACCCAATTAATGCTGTAATGCCTGAATGCAGAATTAGCAGACAATTCCTCAAGAAGGAAAATTTTTCAGGACTCACTTTACATGATTTTGGAGTCATACACTACACAGTCATAGTGGTCAAGACAACTTGGTACTGGCACAATGACAGATACTCCAACCAGTGAAAAGGAATAGAAAGCCCAGAAGGAAACCATGAGCATATGGACAACTGATCTTTGATAAGTGTCCCAAAAACATTAAGTAAGAAGTGGATGCCATTTTTAACAAGTGGTGCTGGAAACAATGAACATCCACATGTAGAAAAATGAAGCAAGATGTTTCCCTCACCCCATGTACAAGAACAAACTCAAGGTGGATCACAGGTCTAGCAGTAAAACCCAAACCACTAGGACTATGAAGGAAAGAATTGAGACAAACGTAAGATCATTGGCCCAGGGAATTCATAGCTTCACTGCAATAGGGAAGGGTGCACACACAGGTGAACTGGAAATCAACTGGGCATGTACCTAGAGGAGGTAAGAAATAAATCAGGATCAGTCATCTGTGCTCCAATATTTATTGTGGCTCAATTCACAATTGTAAAGAGTTGGAAACAGCCTACGTTTCCACTGATAGACAAATGGATTAGTCATCTCCAGCACATAATGGAGTACTAGGCAGTACTGAAAAGCATGGATAATCACATGAATTATGTTAAGCAAGGTAAGCCAATCTCAAAAGGAGAAGTATAGCATGAGTCTCCTGAGGTTAGTATAATCAGCACAGCAGCAGGAGAAGAAAAGACACTTATTTCCCTATATACGGGTGGAACCATAGACAGTGGTGGGGTAGCGGTCAGACCAAACCCAGGGAGGTACATGTGAATCCAATATAAAGAAGAGGAAAGGGGGAAGGGTGAGGGAGAATGGAAGTGGGGAGAGACTGGATGATCATATGGAGAGAACAGCGCGCTAAACCACCCAGAGGTAGAGTATTGATTTTGTCTCTACAGAATTGGAGTGTGCATACAGACCCTACCACGGGGCACCAAGCCAGAACGGCAACGTACATGTGGATGGATGCATGAAAAAATGTACTATAGGGCTGGCCCCAACCAGAACCAGTCTGACCTCCATCCTGGAAGGTCAGAGAACAACACTAGACATTCTGGTGGGGGAACAGAGCTGACCTACCATACCCAGGCAGAAGCAAACCAAGAAGGAAAAAGAGAAAGGTCTGCCTGGACGCCATATAGTCACACCAAGCCCAGAGGATGAGGTCCTTATATGAACCAGCTAAGACACAGGACTGTGGAACTATCAACAACTCAATACTTGTTGTACCCTAACTGGAGCATAAGGAGATGGGGGCAATAATGGGGACACATGGCGGGGAAACAGTGTGGGAATGGAGCATAACAGATCAGCAATTGGAGTAAAGCCGAGCCACAGAGCCCCTGAGAAGCCCCAAGAATGAACTTCTGGAGAGGACAGGCACCTCCCAGATTTCCCTCAAGACCAGGGCGGGAGGGTATCAAGGGAACCAGCAAATAGACCTGGAACTATGTAGGGATTTTTTTCAATGTTTTTCTTTTCTCTCATCATTTTCTCTTTCGTTTTCTTTCTTCAACCCTATGTTTTCTTATTGTTTGGACTAGCACATGGATGGTTTGCCTAATTACATGGGTAGTAATATGTGGAGGGAACCCCAGGGAGAAGGCAATGGGACCATTGGCCCTGGAAGGTAGAGGGGGAAGAAGGAGCTGGGGAGAAGGTTGTGGTGAGTGGATGGCATCATGGTGAGGGGAACAACTAGGGAAGTGGAATGAGCTTCTAGGGGAGGGTTGAGATCCTGTGAGTATTATAACAACACCAAACTAGTGGAGAGAAAGCACTAAGATATGGAAGAAAGGGGAAAGTAATGGTGGAACAGGAGGAGGCAAAAAGAAACAGAGGCAAGATCTAGGAAGCAAAGATATAGATAGAGAAATTAACAGAGATGTGCACTTATGCAGCTATATTAATCCATGACAACAGTGATATTGGCCTATTTACATATATATATATATTTTTTTTTTGGGGGGGGCATCACTGCTCTCCGGTGGTGGGAGTAGGAGGCCCAGCCCCACTGCTGGAATTGAACCTCCGTCCCAGTGGGCCGCAGTCCCGCGCACAACCACTACACCACCGGGGCTCAGTTAGAACACTTTGTTCTAACAAATTGGCATTCTGTGATGCTCACACACACACCCTCCTACACAATCAAGATAAAAATGGGTGCATAAGCAGATGTGATGAACACAGAGGATGATGCCCTGCTATTAAAAGATATAGTGTCTGGGATCTTAAAGGCTTGAAGTTAAACAAGCCCACATGGATGACGCATACCAGCAGGTGTGATCATGAGGTGTCATTGAGATTGGGCAATGGGCATCAGAAAATTCACAATAAACAGTAAATAAGCAAACACAAATGCATTGGTGAGAATGGAAGTGGGTTGGTATGGACACCCAAAACTCATGTGTGGACAATGGAACATTGCCCCAAAGAAGGGTCACAGGGAGTGGATGAGTCAATTAGGGTGCAGTAGAAAATTAATGGGTCACGCAATATACCTCAGTGCTGCTTCCCAATCTAGACTAGACAGGAGCATATACATAGGTATAGGCAAAAAATTAAATGCACAACACATGGAACCCTGGAACAGGAACGGGAATAGAGATATCCAAAGGGTAGGGGGTAGGTTGGGAAAGGTAGGGAGGGAGGGGGGCACCGATCACAAAGGCATATAACCACTCACCCCTATCCAGGGAGAAGAACAGCAGACACCAGAAGGGAAATGAAGCAATGGCCAGTGTGAGATTTGAAAATAATTAACAATCTACAACCTATCAAGGGGCCACAATGGCTGGAAGGTGGGTAGAGGGAGGAGGGGGAAGAGGAGCCGATCCCAAAGGTTCAATGGAAAGTAAATGTCTAGGAAAGACTGATGGAATGTATGTATGAGTATGTTGGATTAAAGTAATGTATGGTTTGTAACCATACATCATAGTTGTATGGTTGTAAGAGCCCTAATAAAATGATTTAAACAAATCCAAGGTGCAGCCGAGCAGTGATGATGCATACATGTTTCCTCTAGTTCCTAAAGGCTTCCTCCCCCCAACTATCATGCTCCCAACTCTACCTTACAAATCCAGATGGACTGGAGAATGTACACTAGTACAAAGGGGAGCTGGAGATGTGGAGAAACCAAGATGGATGAGCCCTTTCGGGCCAATGGTGAGACTGAAGCTGCTGGATGGGGTGGAGAGAAGGTGGGTTGGAGAGACGGAACCAACTGCAAGGATATACACATAAGCTCCAACTGGAGGACAGACATTAAAGGAGTGGGTTGGGAGAGAGGTCGGGCAGTGTAAGATGTGACAGAACAATAATAATTTATAAAGTATTGAGGGTTGATGGGGAAGGGAGAACAGGGGAGGAGGGGAAAGCCAATATCATGGGCTCAAGGGGAAAGGCAGATGTTTGGAGAATGATAACAGCAGCAGATATGTGAAGGTGCTTGGCACAGTATGTTTATTTATATATTGTGAAAAACGATGTTTGAGCCCCCAATAAAATAATTTTTAATTAAAAAAAGAAGAAAAAATGAAATAAAAAACTATTTTCACTAAAAAAAACACCAAAAAGCCTGGATGGATGAAGATGTAACAAAAAATGGCTGAAAGAAATTTGAAATGGACGACCAGGAGCATCCTTAAAGAGAAAGCCATCAATGCTAGTTAGGGATGTGCTCAGAGCCCACACATCTGATGACATAAAAAAATTGGCAATATCTTCTCAAGTTACTTTAGTTGTTATTCCAGGTAGACTTACATCTGTATTGCAGCCCATAGATGTGTGTTTAAATAAGTCTTTCAAAGACAGTGTGAAAAATGTGGCATGAATGGATGTCATCTGGTGAAGTCCAACTGACAAAAGTTAGAGATTTGATGAAGCCCGGCATAGAATTGATATCAAAGTGGGTGCATGCTGCATGGGAAGAGATTTCAGAGAACATGATGCAACATGCCTTTAAGAAATGTGGCATTGTAATGCTATGAATGGCAGTGAAGACAGCGTGCTGTATGAGAATGACAGTAGTGATGGCGATGACTATGTGGTGACTCAGTGATGATGAAAATGTCTATTCTGATAACCTCACACCAGCTAAAGTTGAAGCTCTGTTTGGATATAAGATGATGATGATGATCATGATGATGATCATGATGATGATCATGATGAATCCAATTTTGAAGGATTTTAGCTCCTGTGGTTTAGCTTGGTTGCTGATTGAGCTAAGGTTTTTGTACTTTTAAAGTTATTGTTGATACCATGTTGGTTTGACTCTCTTTTTTATTTATAGAGCTAGTTTGTAATTTTCTTTTGAAACAAATGTTCAAAAGCATTTAACCTCTTAATGCCCCGATTAAGGTAATTTTATTGGTATCTATTTTTATTTTGCAGTTTACCAGTAGCTGCTACATTTCCCAGCCTAGGCTTATACTCCAGTCAATAAATTTTCCCAGTTTTTGTGGTTATGTGCCTCAGCTTATATTTTTGTCAGCTCTTACTTGAGTCTATACAGTGCATATTATTCTTGCAGTCTTGTGACTGTCATTCTCAATAATTATTATTGTAAATTTCTTTCAAAATTAAACACCCTTGCTTGTGTAAATAGCTTCGAGCCATGAAATCATGGATTCTATACAAGTGAATGATTCAGATTTTGCCATAAGGAGTTAGCCTGCATTGGCCCAATATCCCACTCTAAGCGTGGTTTTAAAAATTGAAGCACAATATTGATGGAAGATTATCACTGAAGGGTTACAAATCATATAATCTGAAGTCAAAGAAGAGATTAGTGTCAGAACCTAAATTGTGAGAATGTAGTTTTCCAAATGTTTGGATGACAGTGGGAGTTCAACATACATTTGTGGGAACTACATAGGAAATAAACCTCTGGTGATCTCCGTAATTGAGGGGAGTAAAGAAAGTGGTTGCTAAACTGAGTGCATTGGAGAGATGAGTATTGAGGGGAAAAAAGAGATAAAACTGACTTGAAATGTTAAAACTTGGTCAGTTGACTTCTCTTCTAATGCATGCTGAACCTGATCTAGGTTTTCAACATTTTCTGTATTTTCTTTTTGCTTTGTTTTTTAGTTTGTTTCTATTAGGGTTTATCTCAGAAGGGTTATAGCCTTGGGGATCACACTCTTGAAGTTGTGCTGTAGGATTTATCTGTTTTTCAGTATATGAAACCCCAGATTGGTGAACCTATAGGGACAACAAGTAGAATAATGACTTTGGGTTGAGGGGGCAGGAGCATGGCATTGTGTGAAAGAGCAATGATGTCAAGTTGTTGAGGAAGGAAAAGAATGCTTGAAAGCAGATTGCAGTAGCAATTGTACAATACTGTTTGATGTGATTGAACTATGGAAATATGATGTATATATTAACTCCCAATTAATAATAAAATTTAAAAAACAAAACAGTTAAAAAAAAAACCTTATTGGTCAGTGTGATGAGCTGAACAATCTTTCCATCCATGATCCTGAGTCCAGGAGAACTACTTGATGCCTGGCTGCCACTATTAATTGCCCTGAAAGGATTACATTAGAAGGTTGTGAATAAACTGGAAGAAAAATGTAGAACAAAACTCAAAAGTCATAAAAAAGACCAGATTTACTGATTGGATAGAGACTGTTGGAACTCCCAAGACTATGGGTTTTAGTCACCCTGCAAGTCTGGAAGTTAATTCACTGGTTGATTCAATTTTCAGCCAAACAATGGACAGGTCTATGAGGGGAACAATAAATAACATTAATAATGTACACACACTGTACAATAATCAATCATTTGAGATCAAAAGGGAAGTGGGTTAACAAGGCTGTATAAAGAAACAAAACCAGTGACACTCATATGTATGAGAAAAAACTTAATATTGATTCATTCAACCCACATTTTCTTTTATAGATTTTTCTGTAATTTTATTTTTACAATAGACAAAGATGGAATAAATAAAACAGCTGGTGTGACATTTTCTCTTTATATTATAATGAATTTACAATTACTGGATTTGTGCTCTCATCATATGTAACTTTTTAGAAAAAAAATTATAGGAATGGCTATTTTTAGACTTTATATAACAGGCAACAGAAGATTGATCCAAGAGAGAAGAGAATCAAATGAAATCAGAACTACAATTTCCTCACTTTTCTAAGGGAAGGTACAGACTAAAAAGAAGGAAGGGAAACCTCAAGGAGAGCAAACTGCTTTACAAGAACAAACTGGTTTACCAGAGTTTAGGAATAGATGTTGTAAATTGGGAAAGCTAATGTGGCTGCTATCTATAGGTGACACCACTGAAGAAGTGACAACTATGGAGACATGCAAGAGGATATTCCCAATAGCTAGAACACATGCCATGGCTTGGGTCAGGCACACTTTAGTCCTCAAAGTAACATGCTTGCTTTTCAACACTTTAAAGATGTCTTTAACACTTTAAAGATTGCAGAGTTACCTAATGCAATGCAATGTTTGGTCTCTTTACTCTTACTTCCATGGATATTATGGATTCATTGTAAGTGAAATCCTTGACAACTTCGATCCTTTCTTCATTTTTCATGATGTTATCTATTGGTCCAATTGTGAGGATTTGGGTCATCTATACATTGAGTTGTAATCCATACTAATCCATACTAAAGGCAAAGTGCTTCAAGTCCTCATTATTTTCAGCAAGAAAGGGTATGTCATTTGCTTAACCCAAGTTGTTAATTAGCCTTCCTTCAATCCTGATACCATTTTTTTCTTCATATACCCAGCTTCTTGGATTATTTGATTAGCATACAGATAGAAAAAAATATGGTGAAAGGGTACAACCCTGAACTCACATATTTCCTGATTTTAAATCATTTGTTATTCCTTTGTTCTGTCGGCTCTATTACCTCTTAATCCATGTACAGGATACATATGAGCACAATGAAGAGTTCTGCAATTCCCATTCTTCTAAAATCATACACAGTCAATCAGAGGGCAGCGATGCCCCCCCCAAAAAATACACAGTAAAATGTCTTGCAACAGTAAAAACAAAACCCCCAAACCCTTGAGTAAATATCTTTCTAGTGTTCGCTTCTTTGAGCCAAGATACACCCAACATCAGCAATGATATCCCATGTTCCAAGTCCTCTTCTGAATCTGACCTGAACCTCTGGTAGCTTTCTGTCAATGGACTGCTGACACCATCACTGGATGATCATCAGGAAAATTTTATTGCAGGAGATATTAATGATATTGCCCCATAATTTGAGCATTCTATTATGTCAGCTTTCTTTGGAATGGGTACAATTATGGATATCTTCCAGTCAGTTGCCCAAGTAGCTGCCTTCCAAATTTCTGGGCATAGATAAGTACTTTCAGTTCTTCATCAGCTTGTTGAAACATTTTAATTGGTATTCCGTCAATTCCTAGGACCTTGTTTGGCTGACCCTTTCAATGCACCTTGTAATTCTTCCTTCAGCATCATTGTATCTTACTCATATGTTAACTCTTGAAATGGTTGAATGTTGACTAGTTCTTTTTTATACAACAACTCTGTATTCTTTCCATATTCTTTTAACTCTTCCTACATCATCTAATATCTTGCTAAAAGATAGAATATTTCTATGTTACTACTCAAGATTTTTTCTTGAATTCATTCAGTTTATGATATATACTGAGAATGTTCTTCCTTTTTGATTTTCTAACCCCAGGTCTTTGTATATTTCATCATAATAATTAATTTTAACTTATTGAAATGCCTTTTGAATTGTTCTATTCATTTCTTTGATATCATCATTTCTTCCATGGCCATAGCTACTCTACAATTATGAGTAAATTTCAGAGTTTCCACTTTGATCTTTTCTTTTTCCTGTCTTTTTAAGGACCTTTTGCTTTCTTCATGATATTCTTGATGTCCTCCTACAGCTCATTAGTGTTTAATGCATAAAATCTGTTCTTGAGCTGTTCTTGAAATTCAGATGGGATAGACTTAAGGTCATATTTTTTGCCCCCTCCACTTGTTTTCATTTTCTTCGACTTATGTGAACTTAAGTATGAATAATTGATGGCCTTTTCCAGTTGGTCTTTGGTCCCACTTTAGCTTCACCATTGTTTCTTCCCCCAGATGTAGTCAATTTTACTTCTGTGTATTCCAGCTGAGAAGTCCATGTAAATAGCTGTCTTTTGTGTTTTTGAAAAATAGCATTTGCAATGGACAAGTCCTATCAAGTGATCTCCAGCTTCATTTCTATCACCAAGATCATATTTTCCAATTATTATTCTTTTCTCTTTGTTTCTTTTTGTCTTTGTTTCCAACTTTTGCATTCTAGTCACCAATAATCATTAATGCATCTTGTGTTATACTAGAAAAACAAATTCATAGACAGGCATATGGATATAAGGGAAAGGTTTATATACAAGAGGAATGCAACATTGAGAAAGCATCCCAACCCAGTCCAGTTCAATTTTAGCCTATATGTCCGATACCAGTTTATAAAGTCTCCTTTCAAGTCACGAAGTCACAGGCAAGTGAGTGCAGAGTCTTGTGTATCAAGCTGGGCTAGTGGCTTCCTGTAGCTGGCAGGGGTCTCCCCATGGCTCCTTGTTTCCAGAGCTCAGGGTCCATCAGCAATGTCCATTGGTGGTAGAATCATCTCAGCACTGGCAGGGGTCTCTCTGTGGCTGCTCCAGTCCCAGAGGCCTGGCTCCATCAGGGCAAACCCATGTGGCTTCTCCTCCAGATCCACCATTCTCCAGGAATCAGGATCGATCAGCATGCTGTCATCTTGTCTTCTCAGTAGTTCATCTCTCAGACACTGAGGATCAAGTTTCTCTTCTTCAATTGGGAAATACCACAAGACTTCCCAGAATTCTCAGAGAAAAGCTATGCCCACACAGATGCCTCATCGGCTACTCATTGGCTATTTCCAGAATAACAGGCTAGACTCTGCCCTTACATCCCAATTATGAAATTGACATCTCAAATACATGACTGCCACACATCTTCACTGCTTATTTTGTCATTACACTTGATCTTAGCCAAAAGGCCAAGAAGCAAAAGTGTTGTGGGCATTAAGAGAGATTTTTGACAAGGGCACAGCAAGAATTGAGAATGTGCTTCTGTTAAGTCTTATAAAAGTAGTGATTAGCATGTTATCAGAGCTAGATGATAATATTCTTGGTTATAAAGGGGCAAAGAACTTTTCTGGACTATTCTTGAATCTTTGGTGGTAAATAGAAATCAGATATTTGATGAGATTTCTAAACAAAACATTAAAGAGACAGTGTGGTTTCTGTATACTGCTTTTTAGAAAAATGTGTGAGGAATGAGGTAAACATAAAATTGAGATGTACAAAATGCAAGCAGAACTTAAAAGTTCAAAAATTCTCTTGTTCAAATTCACAAACCAGGTCCTGAAACTTTCGCAAATGATGAACCCACACAATCTTACATAGGAGGTTAGATCTGTGTCTGATGGATTTAATCAACAACTGAAGTAGAAATTCTGTTAGCTTAGACTAGAGAAAAATTGTCTGCCTCACCAGCCAGAAATTCTCCAGGCAGGAAATGGATCAATGGAACTACTTGTTGTGGACATCTGTTTTCCTCCAAGAAAATGAAGGCATCATCTAAAAGGTGTTTGGAGATTAGCAGAAGTGTTGGAAGAATAGTGGAGCTACAACCTTCTAGTTTTCAAAGGGAGAATCCATGTCCTCTAGATATGAAAGACGGAAGCCACTAACCTCATCATGATTATAGATGGGTTAATTTTACATTTCATCAAGAGAATGGGATCATTGCTCAAAATTGAGAGGGGTAAAGCTGACCTTGCAACTGACCAGGGAAATGAGATTTCTATACAATATGCAGAGAAGGCAGGGCTGTTGTGCATTGAGTCAAGAGGACTGAGCCCCTGACAGTCAATAGATTTGATTCCTCACTCAGGTGGATCAGAAGAATTGGTCTACTTGAGGTAAGAGTGTAGGACTGCTGGCCCAGGGCCTCAAAAAGAAGGCTGATGCCCAGATTCTTGAGAATGTGTTTGGAGACCAAAGCCATTGCCCAGATGGTGCCAGAAGGAGAATTATTTTCAAGCCTTGAGAACTAATGAGATTCTTTCCTGCTAGTTTTTGTACTCATAGCCCCTTTTCCTCTAATTTTTAACCATTATTGGAATGGAAATGTCTATCTTATGCCTATTCTGCTTTTCTATTTTGGAAACTGATACCTTCTAGATTTCACAGATCCCTAGTTGGAAAGAAATTTTGCCTCCTAATGGAACATATGGAGAATTCCAGCCATACTTGGTGTACTTAATTCAAAAGATGAGAGTTTGGGTTAAGCACTGACATTGAATGGTTTAAAACTTTTGAGAATGATATGATAGGGTAAATGATATGATAGAGTGTCTTGCAATTGAGAAGTACTTGGATTTTGGTGGAGAAATGTTATAGATTGAATTGTATCTTTCCAAAATTTGAGGAAGTTTCAAAAAGTTCATGAAAAAATTTGAATGACATATGTACACACACATAAGAAGACAGATGCTGTGTTAAAATAATCTAGAAGGAACACCAAGACACTAAGAGATATCTGGGAAGAATTACCATTATTGAAGGAATTTATATAACTATAATGTAGAGATAGGATCTCGTTTTACAAATCTAATGGTATTGAGAGGAACACAATCTGCAATGAAAAAGCATATAGCTAAGAGAAAGGATAGATGCACTTGAGGCACAGTGGACCCTCTGGTATAGACGCTCAAGGACACCTAGCTTTCTTAAAGGTAGGCTTAAGTACATTGCCTGCACATAGCCTGCAACTTTGGACATGATTATGCAATGGAACAGGTCACTATTAAGTGAAGGATCACAAAGAAGCATGAACACATCTGCCAAATTATTCACAGACAGGAGGGGAAGATAAGGTTGGAAATGTGAAGAAACTACTAACTTTCTAGACTGCTGCAGTCTGCAGCTTTAGTCAGGGAACAGGAGGCAAGTGTCTGTTCATCTTAGGCAGAGAGATAAGTCAGCAATTGCTTTATTAACTCCCATGGCTGAGCTATCAGAATTTTCCCATGGACCACGAAGCACGGAAGGTGGTCACCATGTCCCTTTTGCCTAAGGAGCCAGCAACTTTCTCTTCACTTATGAGTGAAACATTGATTTGAACTTCCAGTCTTTAAAAATGTGAAAAAACTAATTTCTTCTTTTAAAAGTCACTTGTATTTTTCTTAAAACAGTGCTTGAGCACTAAGGCACTGCAATAATTATTTGTGCGAAAACCAAGGCAAGGTTTACAGACAAATAGCACCATAACTGTATATATTTTGCCATAACTATTCCTCACCACTTTGCTGGTATGATGAGATACCAACACCCACTGCTCTCACTTGAAAACCAGACTCATGTTTGATATGACTCAATCAAGGCCCAAGAAACTGGTGAAAAGAATGTCTGCTAGAATAAGAAATAATATGGTGGTGTAGTAGTTATACACTGGACTTGTAATCACAAGGTCAGCAGTTGGAAACCACTAGCCCCTCAGTGGAGAGAGAAAAGGCTTTCTGTGCCCGTCAAGATTTAGTTTCGGGCTGAGCCCCGATGGCGTAGTGGTTGTGCGTGGGACTGTGGCCCACTGGGACGGAGGTTCAATTCCAGCAGTGGGGCTGGGCCTCCTACTCCCACCACCAGAGAGCAGTGATGCCCCCCCCCAAAAAAAATATTTAGTTTTAAAAACCAGCAGGGGAAATTCTACCTAATTTTACAGGGATTCTTTGAGTTGAAATTAACTCAATGGCAATGAGTTTGAAATTTGGTTGTAATTATGGATTCTTGGAGAAACCCAAATATTTTAAAGGCATCTACTCTGAAATGGTAGAACACTAGATTTTTGAGCTGGGACATATATTAATATGGTGTGGTTCAGTTGTTTATTGCTGTTATAAATAACTCAGGAATTTAGCTGTTCAAAGCAATAATATGTTATCACCTGAGTCCGTGAATTGATTGAACTCAAGGAATTCTTATACTCATGTCACACTGGCTATAACCATTCATGAGGCTGCATTAAATTTGAAGCTTGGATGACTTAATTGTATTGGGAACTATCTAGGTAGCTCTCTTTAGCAAGGTAGTTGAAAATTTGCAGGTGGATTCAGGGCTCTCAAAGAGTAAACTTAAAAAGTCAAGGCATCTTAAAGCTTACATCCAAAACTATTACACTATCATGGTTACCATATTTCATTGCTCAAAGCAAGTCACAAATCCAGCCTAAATTCACACTACACTTTTTAATGGGAAGATTAATACTTACATATAGTACTGAGAGAAATTGTTGGTGGCATTTTTGTATATAATAGCCATGATGTTTATGATCTCATTGTATTTAAGAAACTGCCATCCACGTTTTATTTTCATGTTGGCCACTTGATAAACTATGGGCTTGAATTAAAAGTTAATATTTCACAACACCTTACTTTAAAAAACATTCACGCTAATAAGGCAATGACAAAGAATAGACTATAACGTTACTTTAATTAAAAAATAAAAGGGCTGCGCCGCGGCACGCACCATTGGAACTGATGCATCTGGCCCTGGTTCCCCAGGATCCAAGGCAGGTGGGTGGGGCGCGGGTAGGAGAAAGAGGCGGGAACGCGCATGCGCGGTTGGCATGAGAAGGAGAGGACCTGGCAGCATGAGAGGAGGTTGTGAACTAACCCTGAACCCGTTGGGCGTCCATGGGGAGAAACCTGGGACCAGGGTCTTGAAGAAGTCGAGCCCTTAACTGCAAGCTCACCATGTATCTGGGCAAGCAGGGCTCTGTCGATCACCTGGATAAAGTGGACCCTGTCGATGGTGTGGTGCTTGTGGACCTGACTTCTTGAAGAATCAAAAAGTGTCATAGCCTTCCGCTATGACCCGGAAGCCCTGGACGCGCTGGGCTGTCCTTCCGCAAAGACCTGTTCATCGCCACCTCCCAGGCCTTCCCCCGAGTGCTCCACCTGCCCCGGCCCCCAACCCGCCTACAGGACCGGCTGCTGAGGAAATTGGACCAGCATTGCCCACTCCTTTTTTTCACAATCCCCCAGAATCTGCCTTGTTCGCTCAGCCTGCAGCCAGGCCCAAAGGCCCCAGGAAAGGCCTGTGGGGTCGACTTTGAGATTCGTGCCTTCTGTGCCAAATCACTAGAGAAGAAAAGCCACAAATAGGAACTCTGTGAGACTGGTGATCCACAGGGAGCAAATACCCCCCAGAAACCCGGCCCTCAGCCTTCAGCAGAAATCACAAGCCACTTTCTCATGGAAGGACTGCTCCCTGCACTTCAAGGGGTCCCCTGGGCAAGGAGTTCTACTACCATGGGTAGCCCCTCAATGTGAACGTTCACGTCACTAACAACTCCACCAATACCCTCAAGAAGACTCCATGAGACAGTACGCAGACATCTGCCTCGTCAGCACCACGCAGTACAAGTGTCCTGTGGCTCAAATTGCACAAGATGACCAGATGCCACACAATTCCACGTTCTGCAAGGTGTACACTATCATCCCAGCTGCTCAGCGACAACCGCAAGAAGTGAGCCCTCGCCCTGGACAGGAAAGTCAAGCACGAGGACACCAGCCTGGCTTCCAGCAGAATAGTCAAGGAGGGGGCCAACAAGGAGGTGCCGGGCATTTTGGTGTCCTACAGGGTGAAGGTGAAACTGGTGATATCTCGAGGTGGGGACATCTTCATGGAGCTGCCTTTCGTTCTGATGCACCCCAAGTCAAGCCCCATGACCACATCATCACCCTCCCAGACCTCAGATGCTCCTGAAACAGACGTCGCTGTAGACAAACTCATTGAATTTGAAGCCAACTATGCCACCGACGACTACATTGTGTTTCAGGACTTTGCCCGGCTTCGACTGAAGGGGATGAAGTACAAAGACAATGCCGATCAATTCTGCTAGGAGCAGGGCTGGAAGAAGGGAGTGCATGGTGCTGGGAGAGGTCTGAGTAGGACCAAGATCCCTGTTCGTTGTGTGGGAGAGGGGGTGGTCCCAATCCATCTTCCCTTCCCCTCCATGACCAGCACCCTCAACTAGCCCTTCCCCACCCCTCAACCATCGTCCACTGATACCCCTCCCCAAGATATGCCCTAGACCTATCTGTTGAATGTGGGCATTGAACTCTGGACTTTGGCTGCGCCTCCCCAAACCCCCAATGGACAGCTACCTGTGTTTGTATCTCAAAAGGGTTGTTTGTTTTGTTTTCTAGGGGGAGCCAAAAAGACAAGTGGATAGTTCGGAGAGGAGCTAGAAAGAGCTTCCACCTCCCCAGTCCCACCCCATGGGTCACTCTCGCCTCCCAGTTCATTTCTAATGGGCAGCAGGGACATTTATTTGTTTCTGAGCATAAAGACGAAAATAAACCTTTAAATAGGGAGACAGACAGACAGAGAGAGACAGAGAGAGAGAGAGACAGAGAGAGAGAGAGAGAGAGAGAGAGAGAGAGAGAGAGAGAATTTTGTGGGAAATATGACTTGTTTTAGAATTTTCAAATATTTCAGTTACAATCAGTGCCAGAAGACAGCAATATCTACATTATCCTTAGCGAAATCATATAGTCCCAAGAATTTGAATTAAAAACAAATTTTGTTCAGTTGTAAAGGTAACAAGATGTTTTGAAACTTACATAAATTATTGTTATTGTGTTTGTTGGTAGATTCTTTCAAGTAAATTTTGATTTGTAGAATTGCCCCACGGAAATTTCTAAGCTTTGATGCTTATATCAACAGGTTTCAGATCTCCCTCCTGCAGAGCTGGTGGGTGGCTGCCAATCTTTCAGTTAGTAGTTGAGTGTTTAACTCATGATTACTGCTTTCATTACTAAGTACATCTCATTTGTTACTCTCTTAAAACAAGCTATCACATTTCTCTATGATGATTTTCTTTTTCAGAAAAATAGGATTTTCCTCTTATAAAAATTTTTGGCTCTTACATTTGTAGATTTTAAAAATAATTGTCTATGGTTTAAGTAATAGTAAAGTACCAACTGTGGTAGATATATAATAATTTGTCAATTTCAGGATTAAGAATGTAGGGGTGGAGTCTAGCTTGTCAATCAGATCATAGCCAATTAGGACTCTGTGTGGGCATGGCCTTCTCCTGAGAATTCTGAGAAATCTGGTATGTCCTCCTTGGAGGTGGGAGACAGTGACCACTTTTTTTTTTTTTTGAGACCATAAGTTCTCAAACTAACTTGGGAAAAAGCGACAAACAATAAAATCTCTAAGATGTTACAATGACACTGGATCCAAGACTTCCTACCCACTCGCTTGTGATCATACTGCATTTGGCTTCATTGCACATGTTTCATAAGTCTGAATAGGTCTTTATAAATTGGTATTGGACATATGTGCTAATAGCAGACCTATGGCCTTGGACTGGGCTGGGTTGGGATGTTTTCTCAATATTCAATTGCTCTTGTATATAAACTTCTCTCTTGTATTCTAATGAGTGTTTCCATGACTTTGATTCTCTAGTCTACGTAGACTAAGATACTGACTTATGTAACTATTGAACATATGTTTCGAGCATTAAAGTAGCACTTCAGATTTCAAAGTGTCATTGAATTGTTCTAACTCCTCAACCATAAGCACATTACTGGTGACAAAATGGTGGCAGTTACACTCAAAACCAGACTCAATGCTGTCTAGTCAATTCTATCTTATAACAGTCATGGAAAGCACAATAGAAGTGGCTCTGAGGGTTTCTAAGGCTGTAAATCTTCACAGGAGTAGGAGTCCTCATTTATCTTCTGATGATGGCTGCTGGACTTCTTTAAAATATTTCCTGGAGAGCTGAGCTCCAGTGGCATAGTGGTTGAGTGTGGGGCAGTGGCCCACTGGCTTGGCGGTTCAAATCCAGAAGCAGCTCTCCAGGAGCAAGGTTGGGCCTCCTACTACCACCAGAGAGCAGTGATGCCCCCCCCCCAAATATATATATCTTGTGAGATTATTTTAAAGTCTCTCTGTTGAATCCTTCTTCCTTCTACCCCCATTTGCTTAGAAGGTCTGAACCTCCGTGGCCTCCTCAGACATTATTTGCCAGTTTTGGCAACTTACCTTTTGACTCAAGTAAAGCTTGAAAGCTATCAATTGATATTAAATCTTCCCTGTTATAAACTGCTCACATTCTCCAGGTCTACTTGCCAGTGTAATTCCATATCTAGAATCACTCTATGGTTTTCTTACCGTGGAAAAAGATGATTTTTTCCTCTTTTAATGGAGAGCATAAATGCTTTTCCCACTTAAAGACTGTACTATCTGATTCCTGTTTATCTCTTCTGTTCCTCCTTAACTGCTTTTAAAAGAAAGAAGATACATTGAGTTGCAATTCATGCTGAAGGCTGCAATCTTTTATTTCATCAGAAATTAGTTCATGTCCTTCTTCCTTTCAGCAAGTAATATTGTGTCATCTGCATATTGCAGGTTGTTAATGAATCTTTAATATTTCTTGGATTATTTACACAGCATAAAGATTAAACAAGTATGGTGAAAGGATCACAACCTGTTGCACATCTTTTTTGACTTTAAACCATGCAGTCAGGCTTAGTTTTGTTCAAAGGACTGCCTCTTGATCGATGTTAAGATTCCACATGAGCATAAGGAAGTGTGCTGGAATTTCTGTGTTTCACTATGCCATTCATAGTCTGTTGTGATTCACCCATGGGGTCTGATATTTTTGTGTAGTCAATGAAACACTGGTAGACCACCGGCAATGATATTTCTCATTTCACACCCTCTTCTGAATCCAGTTTTGATATCTGATGGCTTCTTGCTATACTGCTGCATTCAATTTTCAATATCTCTAATAAAGTGTTATTAATGATATTGATGGATATTTTCTGCATTTAGTTTGGTAAATTTTTCTGGGATGGTACAAATATCTTTCATATGGTTGGAGAGGTAGCTGTGTTCCAAGTTTCTTAGTATAGAAGAGTAAGTGCTTCTAGTGCTTCATCAACTTGTTGGAACATTTCAAGTTGTATCCTGTCAATTCCTAGAACTTTGTTTTTTCATGTCTTCAGTGCAGATTGGATGTTTTCCTTTGATACCAGCATTTCCTAGAGATGGTTGAATGTTAGCCAAGTCTCTTTAGTTCATTCTGTGTATTTCTTCCATCTCCCTTTTCTCCATCCTGCATCATTAGTTATTAGTTACATCTTTATTTTCCACTTCAAATACCCGATTTAACCCTATTAAAGAACAAACAAAATAACAAAATGATAAGACCAAATCATGGTAAAAGTCCAAGAAACAGAAATTAATACCCCAAGTGACCACACAAGGACTTCATTTTCCTGAGTTTAAATTGCTTATTCACTGATTATATGTATATGATTAGGATTGCTACCATTTTATTGATTTTTCGAGAATTAGATGCACAGCATTTACCCATTTAAAACATAAGGCCACTATTCCATAACTTATTGAACCAATCTCTTGAGTGTAATTTTATTTATGAAATAGTTCTGTATAAGCTGTTTCACTTAATACAAACAAAATTCTGTGTTTATTATTACAGCTCAGCTTTTGAATGACTTTGCAAACTGAATATTCTCCGGTAATATTGTAATAGTTTACTTGATGTATTAAATCAGGTAAAATAATGTTGCTTGTATAATCTTCGTGCTAAAATATATAATGCTTTAAAATTTGTTCTCCTTCATTTTTATAATTAAAATATTTCTGGATTATTTACATATTGAAACATGAAAGCAACAGCCAAGAGATCCAGTAACACATTACGCTGGGTAAGTCTGCTGCACAAGAACTCATGAAAGGGTTGAAAAGTAAAGTTGTTTCTTTGAATACTAAGTGCACCTGACTCAATCCAGGGTATTTCCAATCGCCTCCTTTGCATTTGAAAATTGCACATTAAATAAGGAAGATCAAAGAAGAATCAAAGCATTTGAATTATAGTACGAGTGAAGAATATTGAAAGTGCCATGAGATGTCAAAAAACAAACAAACAAACAACCATATGGTAACTGTCTTGGCAGAAATAGAAACCTAAGATCAAAAAGACCATGTTTAAGAAATCTATGGCAGCTGAGCCCATGTGGCACAGTAGTTGTGTGCAGGACTGCTGCCCACAGGGTTGGCGGTTCAAATCCAGCAGCAGATCTCCAGGAGCAAGGCTGGGCTTCCTACTCCCACAAGGGCAGTGACGCAAAAGAAAAATGAAAAACAGAAGTAGGAGATTGTTCACTTTAAAGTTGGGGGCCGCCGGGTGGGGCGGCACTGGGCCAGGCTGGCGCCCGACCCTAGCCGCTGCCCTGACCGCCGCGAGCCGCCTCCCGCACTGCTCGAAGATTCCCACGCTCCATCCAGTTCAACAATGTCCGGAAATACCAAAGAACCTTTCTTAGTCAAGTTTTTAAAGTCTTCTCTTCAGAAAAATCTTAGTATTTTTTAAAGGTCTTGAGTCAATAAAAGAGTTCAAGTCAGAAGAATACCTTCAGATCATTACCGAAGAAGAAACTTTGAGAACAAAGAAAGACGATAAATCACTTTTTATCTGTGACCCTTTTAGTGGCAAGGTGTTTGAGCACCTCAAAAAGGTTTGCTGACTTCTAGTGTTTACCTTGTTTCTGCCCTCATGGACATAAATTCCTTACTGACCATGAAATGTTACACAGGTCACAAATACAATGGTATCTTTTTTGGGGGGGCCTTAATATCATTTATAAAGACTAATTATGTGCAATAATTATATGTAGTTTTTACTGTTTCCGTGGTTACAACTTTGCCTAATCCATGTGGTCTTTCCTAATTATTAGAGCCTAAGACTCTTCCTTGTAGTCCCATATCATTAAACTTGTTTGTCTTAGAAAAAAAAAAGGAGACTTTTGCAAAACTAAAACTAGTAACTGATAAAAAAAATTAAGTACTTCAAGCAGAGAAGAACTGATCGTAACAACCAAAATTCTTATCTTTAATTTTAGTGAGGATTTTCTGCTCAGGAATACTGGTAAACTAGAAGTATGAATCTGGTATTCCTGATGCTGAGAAGAGTATAGAACATATTCAAATGTCATCTGCATAAATGAATTAGTGAGTTAACTAACTAATCTAAAAGATGTGATGGTCAATTGAACTGATAAACACTGCTTCAAAATCATTCAAACAGCTTGGTTTACTGATAAGAACAAACAAAACAAACCAAGCTCACTGCTATTAAGTCACTTCTGACTCACACCAACTCTACAGGGCAAAGCAGAACTGCCCCTTTTGGATTTTGGAGACTGTAACTCTTTACGGGAATAAACATTTCTGTCTCCCTCTGAGCACCTGGTGGTTTCCAACTGCTTCATTTGCAGTTTGCAGCCCAGTTCATAATGTACTACCCCATAATGCACTACTACACCTGTCTTAGTTTACTGATAGGGTTGGCATATATACCAAGGAAAAGGACAGGAAAAGCAAGCAAGCAAACAAATAAACACTTAAAAATTTTAACATAATGTTTGCCTCAAAAAAGGAGGACGCTTGGTGGAGTAGAGTGTAACACATTGTGCTATTAACCCCAAAGTTAGCAGTTTGAAACTACCAGTTACTACATGGGAGAAAGATGAGGCTTTCTATTCCCTAAATATGTACAACCTCAGAAACCCACAGGACAGTTCTACCTTGTCCTACAGGGACACTCTGAGTTACAATTGACTCAGAGGCCGTGAGTTTTTTGTGTGAGTCCCAATTATTGACTGAGTCACACTTAAACTATAAGAAATATCTCGTATTTATCTAAAATCCTAATTTAATTGGGGATCTTGTATTTTATCTGAAAAACACTATTTACTGCTGAGGGAATGAGTAGTTAGGGTCCTCTTGTAAAATCAACATGCTATTAAAATATTTTAAATAATTCACGGTTGAAATAATAATTTAAACTTTTCTATCTTTAGCTATACAAAAGTAGCCTAAGCATAATCCATTATCTTGTGGAATCCTGTAGTTTTGCATTTAATGATTTTAATACAGTAACCATGAAAATGAGGCAAGCTCTATTACACATTTTCTAAAAGAACTCTGAATTTAAATTCTTCAATAGCTCTTTTGTTTCACTGGGGGCTCATACAACTCTTATCACAATCCGTCCATCCATTATGTCAAGCACATTTGTACATATGTTGCCCTCATCTTTCTAAAACATTTGCTTTCTACTTGAGCCCTTAATATTAGCTCCTCATTTCCCCCTCCCTATTGTCCCCTCCCTCATAAACCCTTGATAAATTTATAAATTATTATTATTTTGTCATAGCTTACACTGTCCAACATCGCCCTTCACTGACTTTTCTGTTGTCTATTTTCCAGGGAGGAGGTTATGTGTAAATCCTTGTAATTGGTTCCCCCTTTCTAACTCACCTTCTCTCCACCCTTCCAGGATTGTCGCCATTCTCACCACTGGTCCGGACAGGATCATCTGTCCTGGATTCCCTGTGTTTTCAGTACCTATCTGTATGATTGTTCACCCTCTGGTCTAGATAGATTTGAAAGGGATATCTAGCTAGATATCACTGGAATCATGATAGTGGTGGGGAGGAAGCAATTAAGAACAAGAGGAAAGTTGTATGTTTCATTTTTGCTACCATGAATCCTGATTGGCTCATCTCCTCCCTGAGATCCTATACAGGGATGTCCAGTTGCCTACAGGTGGGCTTTGGGTACCCAATCTGCACTCCTCTTCATTCACAATGATATGATTTTTTTTGTTCTTTGATGCCTGGTACCTGATCTCCTCAACATCTCGTGACCACACAGGGTGGTGTGCTTCTTCCATGTGGGCTTTGTTGCTTCTGAGCTTGTTTGCTTGTTTACCTAAAACCTTTTAAGACCCCAGACACTATATCTTTTGATAGCCGGGCACCATCAGCTTTCTTCACCACATTTGCTTATGTATCCTCTTTGTCTTCAGCAATAGTGTTGGGAAGTTGAGGATCATGAAATGACAGTTAAATAGAGCAAAATGTTCTTGTATTGAGGGAGTATCGAGTGGAGTCCCAATGTCCCTCTCCTACCTTAATACTTAACCTATACATATATACACATTGATTTATTTCCCTATCATCATATATAAATATATATATGTCTATGTGCCTATATTTAGAGCTCTATAAATGCCCTTTGCCTCCTAATTCCTTTCCTTTTACTTTCTTTTGTCCCACTAGTATGTTCAGCCTTCATTTGGGTTTCAGAAATTCCTCTTGGTTACATTGCCCTTTATCAATCCCTACCAGGCTTGTTACACATTCCTTGCTACTGATTTTGGATCACTTATTGTTCCCTTGTCAATGGGTTGGTTAACATCACTTCCTTTTCCCCAGCTTCCCCTCTCTCATGTCCTCCTGAAAGCATCAGTTCCATTGTTTTCTCCTCCAGATTGTTTATTCAGTCTCTTATCTAGATGGACCTGCAGAGATAATAATGTGCACACACACACAAGCATAGCAAGACAAAGTGACAAAAGAAAACAAAGCAAAGAGAAGGACAACAAAAAATGAAAAAAAAAAAAAAAGAGAGAGAAAAGCCTGTAAATAGTTCAAGGTCTGTTTGTTCACCTTTAGGAGTCTTTTCTGGTTGAACCTGCCCCCCAAATCTATTTTTGGTACTCCATCAGGACTTCCTTGCTCTGCTCCCCTAGCTCTTCTGTTGCATGCCCTTCGTGTTTTGCCTTGGTGGAGTAGGGTCAGATTGGGCGCATTTCCTACAGAGTGTCAAGTACAGTACCTTGTAGGGCAATGGGTCATGCATCACAGTGGGGTCAACCCTATGGTCCTCTCAGTGTATTGACTGCTCTGAGCGGGCATATTGTCTTGAAGGCCTAGCGGCCAGGATGCGCTCCACTCTCTCTTTCACCCCTTCATTTGCTCCAGTGTGCTCTGATCAGACATGTCCCTCTCCCTGAGCTGTAGCTTCCTTGCTGCCTTCTGAAATAAAGTCTTCTAGGTTTGGCTCTTGTGAAGGGTGCCATCTTTTTATCTCCTCTTCTGTGATCTTTTCTGATGTGTTTAGCAGTACTATAGACTTTTGTTTGTTTCTTTTGCTTCCTGCCACTCTACCATATTTCTCTATTGTTTCCAGAACACCCCTTGTGGAGTTTTCGGTATTTTCCATATATAAAATAATATCATCTGCAAATGATGGTTTCATCTCCTCCTTTCCCAGGCGAATACCTTTGATATCTTTTTTTTTTTTTTTTTGCCTTTTGCCTTTTGCTGTTGTCTAAAACATCCAGTACAACTTTAATAAGCGTAGAGACATGGGGCTTTCTTGTCTGGTCCCTTATTCAGTGGGATTGTGCTCATCTTTTCTCCACTTCCCACTACATTGACTGTTGGTTTTTGATATATAGCTTGTATTCTCTTGAAGACTTTTCCTTCCAGTCCTATCTTTTTGAGTGTCTTAAACAAGAATGGGAGTTGAATGATATCGAGTGCTTTTTTTTTGCATCTATCAATATTATCATGTGGTTCTTACAGTTTTCATGTCAATGTGCAAATTATAGCAATGATCTTTTTTATGTTGAACCACCCCTCCATCCCTGGTATGAATCCCACTTGGTCATGGGGAATTATTTGTTTTATATACCTTTATATTCTATTGGGTAGTATTTTGTCATGGATTTTTGCATTGAGGTTCATTAAGGATATTGGTCTGTAGTTCTCAACTCTTGGGGATTCCCTGCTTGGTTTTGGTATCAGGGATATACTAGCTTCATAGAAGTATTTCAGAAGTTTGCTGTCTTTTTCTATGTCCTGGAAGAGTTTGTGTAGGTAGGATTGATGTTGGTTCTTCCTTGAATGCTTGGTAGAATTCTCCAGGGATGCCATCTGGTTCTGGTGATTTTTCTGTTGGTAATCCCTTTGATAATTTTGTCTAATTCTTCTATTGCTATGGGTCTGTTGATATTCTTGACATCCCCTGGGGATAGTCTAGGGAGGGATTTTTTGTCCAAGTATTTATTCATGTCTTCCAAGTTGTTGAATTGATTGGAATACAGTCCTTCGTAGTACTGTGTAATAATCCTTTTGATTTCATTAGGATCTGTTGTAAGTCCCCTCTTCCTCCCCTCATCCTTGCTATTGAAATTTGTTTCCTCCTTTCTTTGATTAGGTTTGCCAGTGGTCTGTCAATCCTATTTATCTTTTTAAGAACCAACTTCTAGCAGCATTAATTTTTCCCAGTTTTCTATTTCCTTCTCCTGAATCTCAGCCGTGATTTTTATTACTTCTTTTCTTTTGCTATTAGTAGGATTGTCCTGCTGCCTCTGTTCTAGTTGTAAATTTTGTGCCAGCATACCAATCATTAGACTCTTCCTTTTTCAGGTGTGCATGTATTTTTATGAAACTTCCTCTGATAACTTTCTTTGCTGTGTCTCATAAGTTTTGCGATGTCGTGTTTACATTCTCGTTGGTTTCTAGAAATTTGCTAATTTCATCTCTGATCTGAGTCACTACACACTGCTTTTGCAATAAAGAGTTATTTATCCTCCAGTTATTTGCTCTTGTTTTCTTCATCTTTCTTTTGTTGATTTTCAGCCTTATGGCACAGTTGATAGAGAAATTTGTATGTTATCTACATGCTTAAGTTTATGTAGATTTATCTTATGTCCCAGCATGTGGTCTCTCTTCAAATATGTGCCATGTGGCCCTGAAAATAATGTGATTTTTTTTGTATTTGAATGAAAATATCTCTAAATATCTTTCACATCAAATTGTCTAATTGTAGTGTTTAGATCTCTTGCCTCCTGGTTGAGTTTCTTTCCCTATCTTTCTCAGAATGGTGTATTGAAGTCACCTACTATAATGGTTGAGACTGTGATTTCTTTTTTAATCTTTTGATGCATTTGGTTGGTATATTTAGCAGGTCTCTCATTCAAGGAATGTATGTTTTAAATACTTAGTTGTTCTTTGTCTACCATTCCCTTGAGCATTATTTAATGTCCCTCTAGATCTCTTTTTATGGTTTGCACTTTGAGGTCGATTTTATCTGAGATTTAGATTGTACCCCCTGGTTTTTTGAATCACTGGTTGCTTGGTATGTCTTTCTCCAGTCTTTGATTCTAAGCCTATTTCTTTTACTCTAGTCTTGAGATGTGTCTCCTGTAGGAAGCAGAGATGGGTGATATTTTATAAGCCAGTCTGCTGGCCTCAGTATTTAATGTCTCAGTTCAGTCCAATGATATTCACAGTTATTATCTCCATCTGTGGACTCTGTGATGTCATCTTATACCTTTTTTGTTGGGTGCTTTCCTACCTCCCTTTCTTATCAGTGAGTTGTGTATGTGAGTGTGCTTCATTCTTGACTTCTTACCACCCTTAAGCCAATGCTATGTTGGGGGATGTTTTCTCTTTGTTGCCCTCTGGGTGGTTTTTCTATGTGATGGTCTCTTATCTATGTTTTGTGAGTTTGCTTTTTTGCTCACACTGGGTCGGCAAGGATCTTTTGTAAGACTGGATTTCTTCTAACATATTCTTTGAGTTTTTCCTTGTCTGGAAAGTCTCTTACTTCTCCATCTATTTTGATAGATAATTTGGCTGGGTAGAGTATTCTTGGGTTTGTGTAACAATTCTTCAATTTTTGGAACATTTTACTCCATTCCCCTCTTCTTCATAGTGTCTGCTGATACATCTGAGCACATTCTTATTTGGGAAACTTTATATGTGATTTTTGTTTTTCCCTATATGCTCTCACGATTTTCTCCTTTTCCTCTAAGTTGGATAGTTTAACTACTAAGTGCCATGGTGACTTCTTCTTGGGATTCAGTCTAGCTGGTGTTCTGTTAGCCTCCTTAATGGTTTTCTGTTTTTCATTAATTAAATTGGGGAAGTTTTCCTCAATGTATTTTCTCACTATTGTTACAGATTATTTTTGTTGTGTTTTCCTCCAGTAATCCAATTATTCTTATTTTGTTTCTCTTCATAGCATCAGACATAGTTCATAGGTTTTATTCAGCTTTACTGATGATTTTATTGGATTTTTGTTCACGCCTTTTAAGGCCTGCTCGGCTGTCCTCTAGGATACTGGGATGGTTATCTGCATCCTCCAGTTGATCGATGAAATCCATGAGCCTGCTGCTTTTTTTTTTTTATTTCGCCCCTAGACTCTCGTATTTCTCTTTGGCATATGGATTTTATCTCCTCTATCATTTCATCCTTTTCCTGCATTATTTACCTCACAGCCTTTATGACTCCGAGCAGCATTGTGAAAATTTCTTACTATGACAAATCAATATCTGTTTCTTCTATTCACATTGCTATTTTCATAACATCTTCTGGAATTCTCCTTGTTCTCTCATGTCTTTTTGTTGAGGTCATTGGGGCTGATAGCTGCTTGTGTTGCATTGTTTTAGAGGAATCAGGTGCCATTTTCCAGGGAGTTGAAGAGCACTGACTCTTTCTGGGTAACTCATCGGAATGCTTCTTCAAACTACCTGCAGCTAATTTCACTATGGAATTGGTCTACCTCTTTATCCTCCTGTGACTTCTCTCTTTCTCTAGTCAACCAGTGCTCTGTTATTTGGCGGGCTGGTTGGGTTGTTGTGGACCCATGAGAATAGTGCTAGACTGGGTGATCTCAAAAGAAGCCATGATGGTATGACTAGTGGTGACTTAGGGCACCACAGAGGGCATGTAGGCATGTGGCATTGCCTGCTGCAATGGGAGTGCCACATAAGTCTGGTGGGTTTCCTGCTTTGGTGCAGAGCACCTTGAATTGTGGGCAGAATTTCCCTTGTCAGGTAGATCACTGCAGAGGTTGGGCAGGGTTCCTATAGCTGCATGGAATGTTCACAAGTGTTGCTGGAGCTGCCTTAGGCAGCGTGAGGCACTATGGCAGGTGAGAAGTTCCCTCAGTGACATGGGACCACAGAGGAAGGGTATACATTCCCCCAGTCACACAGGCATGACTTCCCCAAAAGAAGGTGGGCAGCATTTCTCAGCTAAATGTCAAGCACTGCAGAGTGTGGCAGGTGGAATATTCCCAGGAAGAATCTGGGTGGGATATCTCCTGATGGAGTGATGGCAGGTTTTCCCCAGTCTTGGGTCATGCATAGAGTGGAGTGCTCCCAGATGGGTGGAGGGCAACCAAGAGTTCCTTTGGCTAAGGTCAGCAGTAGTGTGAGAGAAAAGAGGAGGAAAAAAGCAACAATTAAGCCCTCTGTGTGTGTGGGAGGATAGAGAGAGTGAAGGAATCAAAAATAACAATATAGCTGAGCTCTGATCCCTGAGTTGGGTGATGAAGGAATTTTATCCCTTCTTTGAGGTGACACCAAACTGTGGCTATGTTAAGATAAAGCCCCTGTATCAGCTACAAATGAACCAGATTCCGGCTGAGACAGTGACAGGGCTAAGGTCAAACCCTAGTCTGGCTCCACTGTGAGAAACCTAAAGCCCCAGCCCGTTAATAACTAGTGTATCTGTTCCTACTTATCTTTATGATGTGACTCAGCAGGATCACATTTTCCTCTTCATAACTCTCCTGAGCTGATTTCTGTGGAGTCCCTCTGATATGCGTTGCTCAGTTACCATTTTCCTGGAAGTTCCAATATCTGTTTTTTAAACTATCAAATTTCATACTCTCTAGTAGAAATAAAGAAAATTCAAAAATGTTCTAAGATGTATGAATCAAACTGATAGCATGATCTCTGAATCAAAGGCTATATCACATGACTTGGGCTCTGAATTTTCTTCATGCCCCTAGGAAGAGTATGAGGAGGACAGGAATAAATCTTTATGTCCCCCTAGTTCATTATACTCATCAGCTGAAACCAAGTGTACTGTTTTTATCATTGTGCCCAATTTGGATTCTAACATGGTGATACCCTGGGTTGCAGACAAGTATTGCCCAGAGGGCTATCTTAGTGGTAATCATTTTGGAAGCAGGTCACCAAGCTTTTTGTCCACAGAATCTCAAGATGGCTTTGAACTACCAATTTTTGTGCTAAGAAAACCCCACTGTCATTGATTTCAACTTATTAGGATTTATAATGATAAACAACCTGATTTAGGATATCCAAGAATGAAAATCCTTACAGTACTTGGAAGTCTTAACATGCTCCTGTGATAAGCATTCCATTGCCTACTCACAGTGCTAAGCTGTAGCTTAGTAGAAGATTGCAAAATATGTGTGCACTTTTGAAGATTAAGTTGAAGTGTTAATGATGTGTAGAAATATCTTTCAATATTAGAAAAGTAAGATATCAAATCAAACCTGTTATCTGCCAAAGAGAAACAAAAGCACATCCTTTTTCTTACGTGGCCTATAAAAGTTCCAGTCAACTCTTTGCAAATGGCAAGCAAAACCCATTCTTCACCGAGTGGCATACTCACATGTTCAAAATTCTACAATGCATATGCCACCCAAAGAAGTGTCAGTTACAGTTCACTATGAGTGTGGAAAGAATGGAATCACCAAAGTACAAACCAGGAAAGGCCAATCCTTAGGTTTCACGTTTTTAGCATTTTCTCTTCCAAACCAAATTGCTTGCCACAGAATTTGTAAAGTGCCCTGCTTAGAGTTAGGTAGCCAACAAATATCTAATTTTACTTACATGTTGTGTTTTATTATTTGAAGACATTTTCTTCAAAATTTCTTGGAAGCTATAATAAAGCCACACTTTTGCAGTAGTTTTCCCAGTTATGTGTAATTCCTTCGTAGAAATCTTAGCGCCCATCTCTGTTTTTATTGTTGGCTAGCTAAACTTAAGAAACAGAACCATCCCCCAAAAAAATCAGAAGAGAAAAAGTTCTATTCAAATAGAAATTTTAATTCATTTATTCTGCAATTCTCTACTATTTTTACAAAATCATGTTCAGGTAAGCTATAAATTACTGAATATAGTTATGGCAGCAATCTGTGGTGTAACAAATGATTGAATTCCTGGGATCTCAAAGACTTGAAGATAATCGAGTCATCATTCAACACAGAAACAGCAAAGTCCACATGCAGAAAGCACACCAGTATGCGTGATCAAGAGGGGCTGAAGGGAGCAGATATCGAGCACCAAAGAACAAGAATCACATCATTACATAGGAGGAGGAGAGCAGGTTTGGGACTTAAGGCCCACTGGTGGGTAATTGGTCACCCCTTTACAGGGGAGTCACGGGGAGGAGAGAGACCAGTCGGGGGGCAGCCAGGCAGTGATGATGCATACAAGTTTCCTCTAGTTCCTGAAGCCTTCCTCCCCATCCCCCAACCATCAGGGGCCCAACTCTACCTTGCAAATCCAGATGGAATGGAGAAGTCACACTGGCATAGAGGGGAGCTGGAGATATGGGGAAACCAGGATGGATGGGCCCCTTCTGGCCAATGGTTAGATTGGAGATACTGGAAGGGTGGACAGAAGGCGGGGGGAGGGGAACCAACAGCAAGTATATATACACAAACTCTTGTTTGAAGGACGGGCATCAAAGGAGTGGGTTGGGGGAGAGGTCGGGCAGTGGCAGTGTACGATATGACAAAACAATAACAATGTATAAAGTATTGAGGGTTGGAGGGGAGGAGAGACCAGGGGAAGAGGGGAAGGAATGGAAAAGCCGATACTAGGGGCTTAAGGGAAAAGGTGGTTGATTGGAGAACAATAATAGAAGTGGACATGAGAGGGTGCTTGATGAGTATGCTTATTTATATATTGTGAAAAACGATGTATGAGCCCCCAATAAAATGATTGGAAAAAAAATAAAATGATGATGACAAAAAAAAAAAGAAAATATAGAAACTCCAATGAATGATTCCAATATGGTACACCATTTGGCACTACGTTCTTTCATAACCATTCCTGACCCTTTCCTGGGCTTCAGTTGACAATTTCAGGCTTTACCAGTTCTCAGTAATATCAAATGTTTAAGGTAGCTGATAAAGATATGAGCTCAATTTATTCTCAGAAGACCAGGTTCAGGGTGCTTAGCTGTATGACTTGTACTTGCCCTGTTGTTTACTTTGAAAATCTTTATGAGAGTAGATGTTTTTCATTCAAGCAACTATATTTAAGAAGCTTGTATCATTAATTGCATGTGTCAAATTTCAAACACACGTATGGTGTTAGCCCAGGTAGACTTGAGAAACAAATCCAGAGACACTCAAATGTGCATGAGAGAACTTTATAAACTTTATATCAAAAACCTATTGTACATTAAGCAAACATCCAAACCCACTACATATTAAGTCCTTAAGTCTGATATTAGCCTGTAAGTCTGGTGACAGTCTGTAAATTCTTCTTCAGACTCACGCAGCATATGCAATGACATTGAATGCAGGAAGATCACAGCCAATGGACAGAAAGTTCTGTGGTGGTGGAAGTATCCCAGTGCTGATGTGGGTCTCCAACTGGCTCCTCCAGTTCCAGAACTCTGGCTGCATTAGTGTAGCTCTATGTGACTTGTGAACAGGAATGTTTCTCAGGGGGAATCTATGTGCCCTTCCTCCACCAAGTTATTTATTTCATGATGCCTCCAATTGAGATCGTCAAGCTACAACTTGATTGACAGGTGCAATTCTGTCCTATCACTCTTAATAGTCTCAAGTTGACTCCAAATTATGTTACAGCCACATGCATTCTTTTAGATTATCTTTTTATTTCTTTACAACTGATTCCTGTCATAAATATAACATTATTAGTTATTTTTTGCTTAGGAAGACATAAAGGTGAAAAGCAAAGGCCTTGGAGTGTTGATGGTATTTTTTTCAGTTCTGATGTAACTCTATAACTATGGCAAAACTCTCTAAAGCTTAAACTGCCTGTTTGTTTGTTTGTTTGTTTGTTTGTTTGTTTTAAGCAGGGGTGAAATAATGGCACGCACCTCTTCAGACTGTAGAGAGGATTCAATGAAATACTTAAAAGAGATAGTACAAGTTCATGGAAAATCGAATTGAAAGATGAAATTCCCCGCCCCTCCCGCAATTTTTTGAATCCCCTTGTACACCAAAGCCACTGCCTGCCCCATCCTTACCCTAATGTAGTAGATGATTGGTAGCTGCTATTTTTCAGAGACAATTTGTGAACTGGAAGTTAACAGTTTCATTATCTTATCTGTGAAATAGAGGTAATAATAGTACCCATCTTTTAAAATGGTTTGTGAGGATTAAGCAATATAAAGTAAATGACTCACCCAGCTTGAGAGCTGTCATATAATAAACAGGTCAGTGGATCATCTCCCATGCTCATTTTGGGTCTGCTGACGTCTCTAACAACACGTCTTTCTGACATTATGGAAACTGATATGAACATCAAAGAATAAATTTTATTTTAATTTTAAGGCTAAATGATTGCATATTCCACATACAACTTAGGTGGAGTTTATCTCTATTATAGCTGAAAAAATGCATCTTATATCTGAGTTTTGAAACCAGTTTTTGAACGTTACAATGATATTATCTTTTATCAATCATGCAATGAAAGTACGGGGACTATATGACCAAATATAGAAATAAAAGAACAAAAGATATTATATTATGGTCAATGCTCCAAAGCTTCTGACATGAGTTTTAATATTGTTTATACCTCATGTTGCAACTTCAAGGAGTACAAAACCTCCTTAAAATTAGAAGTACCATCTACAGATAAAGAGATATGCTGATTTCATCTAAAACCAGAATTTTTTTGTACAGATCTTTTATATCAAGTTTTTATTACTTTTACTTCTTACGCTTATAAAATGCATTTAACTAAATATAAACAAGTCAACCTGGGAATGTTCCAGATGTCTTGGGAACCAGCCAGATGTTTATGTTCTTTAAAAGCTATTTTCAAAGTTATTTTCCAAGTTTTCAACTACATGTGCTAGCTTACCTATTACTCTGACTTAATTAAAATGTACGCTTAGGGGTAAAATAACCTGAATCCTTTCACAGAAAAAAACCAAATTTCAAAAATATAAATTTTCAATCACTTTGAAAAGTTTTCAGAAAACTAGAAGGGAAATGTAAAGAAAGAGTATTGTACACACAGGTAGGCAAAGTTTATGTCAAGGACCATTATTTTAGAAAGGGCTCTCTAGAGAAACAAAACCAGGTCACCTATATCATACACACACATGCATACACACATACATACATACATATACACACATATAATAAGAAATAAACAGCTAGTTAATTTACTGAGCAGTAAAAATGGCTCAATGCAGCTCAGTTCTGTGAGATAGTTAATGCACTGGCTATCCTTCAAGTCTTGAGGGCTGCCAAGTGCAAACCAAGGAAGCAGACAACTGAGTCTTCTGTAGAGCCATTCAGGCTGTAGCTGACCACAGACAGCAAACAACAAGGCAGGTCTCCAACAGTCAGCCAGATGACAAGTCCAACAGTCTCCAGCATAAGTGATGTGTACTCCAGTAGCATGACAAAGCAGGCCTAGAAGGAACCTTAAAGTACAGTGACACAGTCCAAGGGTTAGGTATCCCACATGTAGTATCGCTTGCAAATTGAGGCAGAGAACAAGTTAAGGCAGTCACACACTTGTCTGATCATCAAAGAGCAAGAGATATGAAAGGTGAGGCTCACAGAGCCATTTATCTCTCGACCCTGCAATTAATCCCACATGGTTCACTACCTAAATAACCAATTAGTAAGCACTTTATCTTTTGTGGGATACATGGTCATTCTCAACATGCTTTACAACAAATTAAAGTGTTGGTAGCTCTTGTATACCTAGGAACACCTCAGAAGAAAGACCAGCAATCTACTTCTAAAATGCAGTCTTTGAAGATTAAATGAAGCACAATTCTGCTCAGCCACTGTTTTTGTTATTTGGTCATTTTGGTGTGTATTTTGTTTTATTTTTTTAATAAAATATATGGGTAGGATTGAATTCTAGTAACACTTTATGTACAAAAGGAAGTAGCAGTTGGCTGCATTTGGAGATTCTGATCTAAACATAGTCCAGATACCAGACTCACTCTACTTGGTTAAAAGTAAATGTTGCCACAATAGATTAGGGAAAGGAAAGTTCAAAATGTAACTGTAGGTTAGGCATTGAGCTACTAACCATAAGTTTGGCAGTTCAAACCCACCCATCAATCCAAGGGATAAATATGAGTTTATCTGCTTCCAGGAAGATCTTCAGTATCCAAAACCCTATAAAGGCTGGCTATGAGTTGGAATGAATTCTATGGCAGTGAAGTTTTCTGCTTTATAACTGTATATATAATATTAAAGATGTGATAGTTATGTTTTATTCTGTTCCTTTTCTTCTCCCCTCTTTGTTCCTTCTATGAAGCCAGCATAACCCTAATAATAAAATCTGGCAAACATACTACAGGAATAGAAAACTGTAGATGTATATCTCCCATGAACATAGATGCAAACATTCTCAACAAAATCTTGGCCAGTATGAGGAGGTATCCTGCCAAAAACTGGAAAAGAACTCCACTGGGTGGAGCTTTCATAGTACACATTTTTTACCACTAGGTGAGCATTGAGCAAGTCACTCTGATTTAATATAACCAGTGACTTCCTAGGAAACTTTTCTCTGGTTACAATAATTTTTTTCATAAAATTCATTTCACTTGACCCTCATTTTGTGTGTGTGTGTATGATGGTCTATTTAAGAGAATAGTGTATGGTAGTTAAAATGTGTTTCCTGCCCAGAAAAATGCCACAGAGATTATGGTGATGTTGAACACAGCTTACAAGGACAGCACTAAAGGAAAAATTCAACTGTACAAATGGAGTCACAGATTTGACAATTGTATTGAGTATAATGGAGAGAGTTTTGAAAGTGATATGGTGGTTTTGTAAAAAAAATTAAATTTGTGTTTTGAAGATAGTCTTATATTTGGGGGACCTCCTTGTAGAATGCAACAACATATTACAAAACCCAAACATATCTGAAAATTTGGGGTTCATGCCAGGGATGTAGGGATGGCTCAACATTTGAAAAACAACATAATCCATTATATTAACAAGAAAAAGGCCAAAGAACCATAGGATCATATCATCATATGAAACCACATATATAGTCATATGAAAAAGTAATAACCAATATTACATTCATTGGGGAAAAGCTGAAATAATTTTCACTTAAGAGGAAACCCATCAAAGTGTCCTTTATCCGCAGTTTTATTCAACTTTGTGTTGGATGTACCATAAGATCAGTAGCAAGAGTACAAATGGGTAAAGAAGACGTGAAAGTTTTGTCATTTGCAAATTATATGACTTTATATATTGAAAATCCCAAAGTGTCCAAAGTAGAATTACTATAAACAATAGAGGAGTTTGATAGTGCAGCAGAATACAAGATAAACAAGCAGAAATCATATTGGTCCCTATATACCAGTGATGTATATACTGAATAAGAGAACAATAGCATTCAAGGAACAATAACATTCACAGTAGATAAACTAATTAGAAACAAACCTAACCAAAACTAGAAGCCTATATAAAGAAAACTGCAGAACACTGCTACAAGAAATCAGAGAATTCTACCGAAATGAAGGAACCTTTCATGTTCGTAGTTTGGAAGACTTTGAAAATGTCAACATTACCTAAAGCACTATGCAGATTCAATGCAATCCTATGCTAAATCCCAGAATCATTCTTCAAAGAAAGGGAAAAATTTATTGCCAGCTTCATATCACCAAGGGAGAAGCCCAGGACAGGCAAAGCACTCCTCAAAAAGAATATCAAGTAGGTGGTCTTGCTCTGCACAGCCTGGTACTGGTATAATGATAGATACACAGACCTGGATCAGGAGAGAAAATCCAAATAAAGACATCCATATTGAAATAACTGATTTTTGACAAAGGCAAAAAAAATTAAATGGTAAGCAATAGATAAATTGAAAAGCTGTATATTCATGCATAAAAGAATAAAACCAGACCAAATTCCACTCCATGCACAAACATCAACTCAAGGTGGATCAAAGACCTAAATGTAAAACCCAAATCTATTCAAATCAGCAATGAGAAAATTGGGAGCAACCTAAGAGCCCTAGTGCAAGGAGTGCATGTGCCAGCAGAGATAAAAATGAAACATATGCTGGATGATTTTTAAAAAATGGGACCTATTTAAAATAAAATACTCGTGTATATGAGAAGACTTTCTTAAAAAAAATAAAAAGAGAGGTCACAGGCTAAGAGAAGATATTCAGTAATGATATAGCAAAGGACTAATCATTAAAATCTGCAGAATTTTACAAGATTACAAGAAAAACCTAATAGCCTTCTAAGGAGGTGGATAAGACGTGACAGAATGATTCACAAGGGATGACACTTAAACGACTAATACACATATGAGGAAATGCTCCCAGCCATTAGTTATGGAAATGCAAGTCAAAACAACCTTGAGATACCATCTATAGTACAACACTGGAGTTAAGATTTTTGAAAAACTTAGAACCACAAATGTTTGAAAGGGCATGATGAGATAGAACTCATATCCATTGTTGGTGGACTTATAAATATATACAGTCATTGTAGAAGGCAATATGGTGATACCTTAAACAGATGGAAATTGAGCTACCATGTGAACCAACAATTCTATTATTTGGTATACAGCCAAAAGAAATATGAAACAGATCACTTGCAGATATTTTTCTCCCCCATGCTCATCACAGCACAGTTCACAATAGCAAGAAGCTGGAAACATCCTAAATTCCCATCATTAGAAGAGTAGATTTAAAAAAAAACTTGTAAGTACACACAATGGAAAAATACACATCCCTAAAAAATAGTGATGAAACACCTCAAGACGTGGAAGGATGTGGAAGACAATATAAGAATGAAATCTGTCATGCAAAGAAGGAAAATACTATCTGAATCCACTGTGGTAGGAACAAGCAGCAGAACAGGTAAAAGCTCAAGCTTACAGGTCTTCCAGTCTTCTGACTTGAGACCAGATAGTCTAAAGATGCAGATGAATGCCAATGAACCATCTATCCACTGTTCCAGTGGATGAAGAGTACCTTAAGATAGTTGGGATCCAATGGATGGGGCAGGGTTGGGGGGATGCGCAATGCTGTCTACTTAGTGGTAGCCATGTGGATCTGGAAGGAGATCTCCAAGAGAGGGAGATGGCCCTCAGAGGGATGAGGTTTACTGATAGGAGTACAGAAAGAATGACAAGAAAGAATGGCAATACAAAGTGGGGAGAGGGAATGATTAATTTTAGGGGGAACAGAGGTGCATATCTGTTGACAGAAAGGGAGGGTCAGCTGACCTCCAGGTGTGGTAAGGAGACTGAGGATGCTCTGAGGAACATTAGGTGGGCAGATTCTTTAATGGCATGCCAAGGGTGGGCAGAATTGATCTAGGAAATATTGGGTTATCCTGGGAACCCAGGTCAGGTGCCTAGACCACTGGGATACTGAATCCTGCATCTTCAGGACTGCCAGCGTTCTACAGAACCTGCCTGAGGGAGACACTATGCAGGAACCCCATTGGGTGTACTGGACTCTACTTCAGACACACTAATAACCTGAGCACTTAAGGCAGAAAGCACATGGTGTCTGAGGAAGAAGACAGCTAGCTGTATGAAGTGTGGTATATTTTTGGTTGATAGACAAATGAGACATTGCTACATCAATGCCATGTATGCTGTGTGTTATTTGTTTCTCTGTTTTTCAATAAATGAAGCCCAGGGATGTTGCATCTATAGGAAAGGAAAACATAACAAGGATTTTGTGAAGATAAGAAGAAAATGACGTCAGGATGTCCAGGAACGTAAAGTATGCTTGAAGACTAATTATGGAAGCAATTGTACAATTGTGTTTGTTGTGATTGAGAGATGGAATGATATGGCATATGCATTAATCCCCAAGATACAGCTAACAAAAAAAAGGGGGCATAGATCCAGGAATGAGTTGTTACATAAAATCACATGAGCTGAAAATAATGATAATTTCAGTTCTTATTTCCCCAGACAAATACCGTTGATGCCTTTCTGCACCTTATGTTATTAGTTTGGACCTCCAGAATGATGTTGAGTAAAAGACGGGACAAGGAGCATCCTTCTTTGTTCCTCTTTTTCATTTGAAGAAGAAAGTTATTCACCTTCCAAGCATCTGTCTTTGTTTTTTTGTCTTCCTTTTATTGATTCCTAGCTTTTGTCATAATGACTGGAAAAGGAAGTCTTAGTGACCTTTATATGTTTGATTTATTCAGGCTCAACTTGTGTCCCAGCAGGTGATCTATTTTCAAATATGTACTATGTGCACTTGAAAATAATGTGATGAATTTTTTTTGCATTTGGGTGTAGAGTTCTAAATATATATTCCAGGTTAAGTCACCTAATTGTGGGGTTTAGTTCTGTAGCCTCCTTGTTGTCCTTCTTACCCCTTCATCTATCTTTCTTGTAGGGCAGTATATTGAATTCACCTACTGTGATATTTGAGCCTGTGATCTATGTTTTTATCTTTTGAAGAATTTGATGATTTTTGTGAGTCTTTAGCTAAGCTCATATATATTTATTATGCTCACTAGCTGTTGATCTACTTATCCCTTGAGCATTATGTAGTGCTCACCCTTGTCTCTTATTGCGACTCGCACCTTGAAATAAATTTTGCCAGAGATTAGGGCTACAACTCCTGCTTTTCAAAAAATTGGCACTTTCTTCATATACTTTTTGCCAATTTATTTTTGTCTATAAGCATTCTTGTAGACAACTGATTCATGGGTTATATTTTCTAACCCAATATGCTAGCCTTTGTCTTTTAATGAGTGAGTGCAGACTAATGATATTCAGGATTATTATATCTATTTCAGGACTCTTTGCTGTCCTCTTTTACCTTTTATGTTTTAGCTTTTTCACAATTTATCTCCTTAATGTATGTGTGGGGATCCATTCCTGTCTTCTTTTCACTGTTGGGCCCCTCTTATCTTGGGGTTGTTTATGGAGTGTATTGGATGGACTTGTGCTATGCTGTGGTCTCCTTTTTTTGCTCAGTAGTTGTTGATCTTTTGTCCAAAGTGAGTTGGCAAGAATTTTTTGTAGAGTTTTGTTTCTTTCAATGTATTCTCTGAATTTTTCCTTGTCTGGGAAAACTCTTACCTCTCTATTTTGATAGGCAGTTTGGCAGGATAGAGGATTCTTGGGTTGACATTATTCTCTTTGAACTTTTGGGAAATGCTTCATCATTTTCTCCTCTACTTCATGGTATTTGTTGATAAGTCACAGCACATTCTTATCTGAGTACTCGTATATGTGAGTGCCTTTTTTATCTAACTGCTCTTATGATTTTCTCTTTTCTGATTCTCATTCAATAAGTTGGGAATGTTTTCTTCCAGGAATTCCCACACCATTTTTCTGTTGATTTCTTCATTGTGTCATCTTCTAGTCCCAATTATTCTAATGTTGTTTCCCTTCAAGACTTCACTCATTGTTTTCATATTTTCTTCGGCTTCTTTGGTTATCTAGCTTGACTACCTTCCCCATTTATTGAAATCTTCATGGCTATCTTCTAGATCACTGCTTTTTCTGTGCTTCTTCTAGTTTGTTGGTGAAGTCCTTTATCTTGTCTTGATCATATCTCTGCCTTGTGTTTACTGTTTTGTTTATGTTTGCTTTTTGTTATTAGGTGTCATTCAATCAGTTCTGTTGCATAATGACCATATGTACAGCAGAGCCAAATGCTGCTTGATCTTCTGCCACACTCAGTATTGTTCTTATGATTGAGTCCATTGTTGCATCCTCTGTGTCAAATCATCTTGTCCAGGACCTTTTTCTTTTTCACTGTTTTACCAAGTGAAACGGTACTGCTCCTCTGTTTTACCAAGAATGAAGTCCATTTTAAGGGATTAGTCTCGCCTGGCCACATGCCCACAGTATGTAAGACAAGATTTCAACATTTTTGCCTCCCGGGAGCTTTATGGTTTTACTTCTTCAAAGACAAGTTTGTTTATTTTTTGACAGTCTGTGGCATTTTAAATGTTCTTTCCCATCACCAGAATTCAAATGCACAGTGTCTTCTGTCTTCTTTATTCAATGTCCAACTTTCACATGTATATATGGGTATTGAAAATAGCATGACTTGGGTTAGGTGAAACTTAGTCTTCAAGTAGCATACTTTTTCCCCCAATGCCCTCAAGAAGTCTCATACAGCAAACTTTCCCAATGCAATGCATCACTAGATTTCTTGACTGCTGCTTCCATTAGTGTTGGTTGTGAATCCAAGAAAGTTAAAATCTTTGAAAACTTTCTTCTTCTCTCTTCTTATCATGATGTTACCACATGTGGGGACTTTGATTTTTTTCTTCATTTAGCTGGAATCTATATTGAAAGTTGCAATCCTTGAGCTTCATTAGTAAGTGGTTGAAGTCATCCTTGTTTTGAGAAAATGAGTTTGTATCATCTCCATATCAAAGGTTACTAATAAGTCTTCCTCCAGTGCTAATGCCACATTCTTTTTCATATACTCCAGATTTCCTGATTATTTGTTTAGCACTCAGATTAAATAAGTACAATGAGAATATACAATCTTGACACACAGTTTTCCTGTTATTAAATCCTGCAGTATTTCTTTCTTTTGTTCTCACAACTGATTCTTTTTCTTTTTTGTTTTTAAATAAATCATTTTACTGGAGGCTATATAGCTCTTATTACTAAATGTACATCTATCCATTGTGTCAAACACATTTTTACATATGGTGCCATTTTCAAAACATTTTCTTTCTATTTGAGCCCTAGGTATTGGGCCATTCTCTCTTTCCACCCACCTCCCCTTCCCTCCCTCATAAACCCTTGAAAATTTATAAATTTATTTTTTCATGTCTTACACTGACCGCTGTCTCCCTACACCTACTTTTCTGTTATCCATCCCCTTGGAGGGGGCATATATAGGTCATTGTGATCATTTTCTCCTTACTGCCCACCTACACCCCTTCTGGTATCACTACTTTCATTATTGGTCCTGAGGGGTTTATCTGTCTTGGATTCCCTATGTTTTTAGCACTTAACTGTACCAATGTACATGCTCTGGTCCTGCCAGACCTGTAAAGTAGAATTGGGTTCATTATAGTGGTGGGGAGGGAATATTAAAGGACTAGTGGAAAAGTGTATGTTTCTTTGGTGCTATACTGCAATCTGACTGACTCGTCACTTCCTATGACTCTTCTGTGGATTGATGTATCATTATCTACAGATGTGCATTTGGTTTTCACTCCAGCCTCCCCCTGAGTCACATCAATATCATTTTTGTTCTAGGTCTTTCATGTCTGTTATCTGATTCCATTGTTACCTAATGATCACACAGGCTGGTGTGCTTTTTCCATATGGGCTTTGTTTCTTCTCAGCTACATAGCTACTTATCATCTTCAAGCCTCTAAGACCCTTTTGATATGGCAGTCAACTAAATAGGAGGGGAAAAGAAAGAAAGGAAAAAGACATGGGTAGTGGGGGAAGAGGCCTCTAACTCAAAGGAGAGGGAGAGATGGACCAGACTTCAACCTGGTGCACCAAGCCATGAAGGCAACATACAGACATGAAGTAGGAACCAATAAAGAGGTCTAGGGACCGGCCATAATCCCAACTGTGTGGACAACACCTCACCATCTCTGTGCAAGAAGAATACACTTCAGAGGACAGCACTGAAACTAAAGCTCAGGGAGAGGGGCACATCTGATGAGAGCACAAAGAAGAAAACAAAGAAGGAAGGAGAGAGAAAGGGAGAGTGGAACACATCCTGGCCCAACAAGCTCCAAGGACGATATACCTGCTCAGAGCAGCCAATGCACAAAAAGGACTATAAGGCCAGTACCACTACAAGATGTGATGTCCCTCACTGACCCAAAGCACCATGGTGACAACACTGAAGATACAGTGCAGATATTATGCCTCATCTGACTCCACCACACTGGGGTGAAACACGGAGAGCATGCAGTAGAACAGCAAGGGGACCAAAGCAATGAAGTCCTTGAGAAATACCAAAAATAGATTTGGGGACCAGGGTGTGGTACCCCATCATACTTTACCAGAAAGCACTATGAAAGCCAACAAACAGCTCTATAACTATATGTAGGCTTTTCTGTTTTTGTTGTTGCTTTGTTTTGCTCTGTCTTCTTTTTTGTGCTTATTATTGTTTTGGGCTTGCTTATCTAGATCATATAGGTGGGATAAACAATATGAAGGAGAAAACAATGCTTTGAGGGGATGCAGGAGAAGGGGAGGTGGGGTAAAAGAAAGGGGTGTCAACACACCCAGGGATAAGGAACAACAAGTGATCTAAAATCAATGGTGAAGAGGGTGAGGGTGTAGGATGCCTGGTGGGGGCTTCATCAAGGGTAATGTACCTGAAAGAGATTACTGAAACTCAAATGAAGGCCAAACATAATAGTGGGACAAGAGGAAAGTAAAAGGAAATAGAGGAAAGAACTAGGAATCAAAGGACATTTATAGAGGTCTAAATACAGGCACATACATATGAAAATAAATTTATATATAATGATAGGGAAATTGATTTATGTATACATATTTATGTATTAAGTATTCAAGAAGCAGATGTACATTGAGCCTCTACTCAATGCAAGAACACTTTGTTCTAATAATCTGGCATTCTATGATGCTTACCCTTCCTGATAAAATCTCTTGAAGACAAACTGGGTGCTTCAAAAAATATGATGAAGAAAGCTGATGGTTCCAGGCACAACAGATTCTTGATGTACAAGTTCTGAATGAGCCTAATGAAATATTCCTGAATTCCTATTTTTCTCAAGATTTTCCAAAGTTTGTGATGATCTGCACAGTCAAATACCTTGGTAGAGTCAATGAATCATAAGTAAACATTTTTTTCTGATATTATTTGCTTTTAGCCAAGATTCATTTGACATCAACAATGATATCCTTGTTCCATGTCCTCTTCTGACTTCTGAATCTGGCCTGATCTCTGGCAACTCCAGCAAAATTTTACTTGCATGTGATATCAATGGTAATGTTCTATAATTTGAGCATTATGCTGGTCACCTTTCTTTGAAATGTACCCCCATGTGGATTCTTCCCATTAGTTGGCCAAGTAGCTATTCCAAATTTCTTGGCATAGACCAGTGAGTGCTTAGTGCTTCATCAGCTTCACTGAAATGTTAAAACATTTCAATTGGTAAACCAGCAATTTCTAGAACATTCGTTTAAAATAAGCAAATATCTAAGTGAGGTGACAACCAGTTCCCATGAAATGAGCACATCAGCTGTATGACCCAGAGATTATAAATAACCAAATCAAAATCAAAAATAGGGATTAATATTAAAGCATAAATTCTGATCATCAAGCTTACAGAAATCTCTGAGTGACTGTGGAAACCCAAAATCTATTTGCAGAGTCCACATGTGGATTAAGTCTTTGGTGAATTCCTTCTGACCATAGTCCAGGAATGTGAATATCTATGCTATTAGACAGAGAGGAGTCCTGCTGGCGTAGTGGTTACAAGTTGGACTGGCAACTATAAAGTCACCAGTTAAAAGGCACTGACCTTCCTGTGGAAGTAATATGAAGAGTTCTGCTTTTATAAAAAGTTACAGTCCTGGGCTGAGCCCCGGTGGCGTAGTGGTTGTGCGCGGTACTGCGGCCCACAGGGACGGAGGTTCAATTCCACCAGTGGGGCTGGACCTCCTACTCCCACCACCGGAGAGCAGTGATGCCAAAAAAAAAAAAAAAACCAAAAAGTTACAGTCCTGGAAACCCACAGGGGCATTTTGACCTTGCACTACAGGATGACTATGAGTCAAGGTGGATTCAATGACAGTGAATAGTGTAAAAGAGTATTGTAAAGTTAATTATGGCAGATATAGTTAGGTTAAAATGCAATAACTTATCATTTGATTTCGCTTTTGATCCACTTTAAAGTTGTTTCAGTTAGACATATTGTTTTCTGAATGAAATTTTAAAATTTTGTCTAGCTATTATTGTTGAAGGTGTTTTATTTGTTTGTTTGCTCCATTTGTATTTCCTAAGTTTTTCTTTATGTGAAATCCTGGATACTGATATCTAAAGACAAAGTAACTGAATTTATAATTGCCTAGAGGTATATGAGGGGAGGTTTAACAATGAGCACAAAAAGAAAATGTTCTGAAATTTATTGTGGTGATGAATACACAAATATTCTTAACATTATTGACGACTGAATTGTATGATATTCAAAGTATATCCCAATAAACATATAATAAAAATAATTCTGGTGCCTTGTTTTTGGCTAGTATATTCAGTGCAGCTTGAGCTTCAGCCTTTCGCACCACTGCTTATTGCTTATTTGGTACTTCCTGAAATGATGGGACATCACCTAGCTATTATTGTTCCAGTGACTGTATTCCTTTCATCTTCTTTGATGATGAAACACTCTCAATCAGCATCTTGCCTATATCATGCTTCAATAGCACAACTCAAAGCTTGAACTATTTCTTGAGTTCTTTCAGCTTAATATATGCTGAGTGTGTTCTTCCTCTTTGGTTTCCTAATTGTATGCCTTTGCACACTTCATTATAGTATTTTATTTTGTTTTAGAAGCTACCCTTTGGGATCTTCTTTCAGCTTTTTATGTCATAATTGGCACCATTTTCCTTAGCTACACTATCATCAAGAACTATGATCAAGCTCAGCATCTCTTCAGTCATTCACTTTGATCTTTTCTTTATTCCCTGTCTTTTTAGTGACCTTTTCCTTTCTTCGTGACTGATGTCCTTTCTTTGTGTTCTTGATGTCCTCCCACAGCTCATCAGGTCTTCTGATATTAGTGTGTAGACATGTCAAATCTCTTCTTGAGATGTTCTCAAAATTCAGGTAGAATACATTCAAAGTCTTATTTTGGCTCTTGTACACTGTTTTTATTGTCTTCATCTCCAACCTAAACTTATGTTTGAACAATCGGTGCTGTGTTCTACAGTCTGCTTTTAGCTACGGATATTGAGCTTCTTGATTGTTTCTTCCCACAGGTGTACCCTTTTTGATTTCTGCTTATTCCATCTGGAATACACATGTGGATAGTTGCCTTTTATATTGTTGGAAGGGTATTTTCAGTGAAAGGGTCACTGGCTTTGCAAAGTTCTATCATGCAATCTCTAGCTGTGTTTCAACTACTAGCTGTGATTCAACTACTTATTCTTCATTGTTTTCAACTTTTCATTCCAATAGCTAATGACTATCAACATATTTTGATTGCACTTTTATCAATTTCAAGTTGAAGGTCCTGGTATAATTCTTCAGTTTCTTCCTTACTAGCTTTGGTGTTTAGTGCATTAACTTGAATAATAGTCACATTAATTGGAATTCCTTGTATGAGAATAAATATTATCCTATTACAGACAACATTGTATTTCAAGATAAAATTTGAAATGTCCTTTTTGACAGAGAATGCAGTCCCATTCCTCTTGATTGTATAATTCCCAACATATTAAGTTATTTGATTTTCTGATTAAAAATGGCCAATGTCAGCTCATTTCAACTAACACCTGGAATATCAGTCTTCATGCACGCCATTTTAAAAAACTTCCAATGTTCATATATTGATACTTCATATATTCCATGTTCCAGTTATTAATTATTATTTGCAGCTGTTTCTTCTAAATTTGAGTCATGTCTCATCAGCAGATGCAAGTCCTGAAGTCTTTGCTCCATAGAGGTCAATATTGTTGACTCCACTTCAGTCACATTTTGAGTGCCTTTGAGTTAAAACATTTAGCTTTGGGTACCATCTCTGAAATTATGTTTCTATTCATCAGATCTTCAGTATATCAATATTTTATTCTATCCATAAAGTTTTCAGTGGCTTATTTCTCTGAAGCTTAAAGCCTATTCTTTCTTCATAGTCTGTTCGTAGTTTGGAAGCTTACTGAAATCTGTTAGCTTTGGATAATCGTGCTGGTATCTGAAATACCAATGACATAGCTTCCAGAATTACAGCAATATGCCAACCACCACAGTACATCAAACTGACAGAAAAGTGGTGGCATTTATGTTTGATTCCACCTTAATTAGCGATCTAGAGAAATTTAACATTACTCTGAACTCCCATATGTTATGACACCTATAATATAATTAAGAGGTGATAAACTAAAACTAAGAGAACATTAAGGTTATGAAGATATTTAAGTGTTATAATATGTTTTTCATGTTGCCTTGATGGTAATTAGAGATGTTAACAGTATGACTAGCTATATGTTTACAAAGAGAGTGTTCTTGAAAAAAAATTACTTGAAGTTTTTTCTCATGAGCCATTTCCACTTATGTACTTCATTTTTGGAGTGCATGTCTTCCAACACTTTATTATTTTTACTTTTATAAATCCTACATTTTTACCTCTAAAGGGAAAGTTAAATACACCTTTACAAAAAGTTGATAAAATTCAGCATTTTTCTTACTTTGACAGACTGTTAAAATTTCATCACTTTGGTATCAAAATTGCTTTTTCATTTTCTCTTCTTGGAAAATTTAAGTTCTAAAATTTTTCAATGTGGATATGTTTATTAGCCTTAGCCTTTAGTCCCTGAATGAATAAAATTATCAAGGCAATATTGCCATGACTGTTTGATTATAATATTGTTCTAAGATTTCTTTTTTTAATGTACACTTCTTATAACACCAATATGTCTTCTTGTAAATCTTTTTGGCATAATATTATCTGCTCTTAAAGTGTCATGATGCATAGTAACCAATAAAAGGCTCTGAGAAATATTGCAACAATCTGTTTAATTTTCTTCACCAAATATTTCCAATGTTATATTAAACATGAAATCCTTGTTTTAAAAAGATTCCTTAAAACTAAAATAAAGATGCCATGTAACTATGTGCTAGCATAAAAATGAACTGCTTGGTTTTAATCACTCAAAAATTTGCTACTATTACACACAAATACTTTTGCTGTCTATTGCTAATTTAAGTATTAATGGTAGTTGTTCAAAATTCTTGTTGAACAGACTATAAGGAATACACATGACTGGTAAATACAGATATTGCCTACCTTCAAGTATTAAGATTGCTGGGGTCTGATCACCAATAGTTTTGAGAAGAACCAATTTCTATTCATTCCCTCTCAAATGCCAGGGTGATACAGAGAGTCAAGTGCTCAGTTATAAACTGGAAACTTGGTGCTTTAGGTTCAAGCCAGGCCTAAGTATATCTGAAAAACAGCCACTGAAAACCTGATAGAGCATAAAACCTGACATACATTGGGTCATGAATTAGAATACATTTTTTCCCCAATAATTTTATTGGGGACTCTTACAGCTCTTATAGCATTCAATACATGCTTTGTATCAAGTACATTTGTACACATGTTGTCATCTTAATTAGCAAATATTTTCTACTTGAGCCCTTCGTATAAGCTCCTCTTTCTCCCTCTTTTTTCAGAAATCATTCCATTCGGGGCCCATACAACTCCCATCACGATCAACACACGTCAATTTTATGCATAACACATTTGCACACCTGTTGTCATCATCACCCCCGAAACATGCTCCCTCCACTTACCAGATCCCCATATTTCCCCTTCCTTCCCCCTCCCCCATGAATCTTTGATAATTTACACACTGTTATGACTTTTTCATATCATACTCAGTCTGCTGTGTCCCTTCACCCACTTCCCTGTTGTCCATATTCCAGAGAGATCATATGTAGGTCCCTGCAATTGGTTACCCCCTTCTACTCCACCCTCCCTCCATCCTCCCAGTATCACCACACCCACCACTGATCCCGAAGGGATCATCTGTCCTGAATTCCCCATGTTTCTGACTCCAGTGTACATCTCCTGATCTAGCCAGGTTTGCAAGGTAAAACTGGGTTCATGATAGTGGGTGGGAGGAAGCATTTGGGAACTAGAGAAATGTTGCATACCTCTTTGTTGCCACACTGTACTTTGACTGACTCCTCTCCTCCCTGCAACCCCTCTGCGAGCAGGTGCTGCTTCACCTATTGATGGGCTTTGGGTTCCCACTCAGTACTCCCTCTCCTTTTTAGTGATACAATTTTAGTTCTTTGATGCCTTACACTAGCTCCCTTCAACACCTAGTAGTCACACAGGCTTGTGTGCTTCATTCACGTAAGCTATGTGCTTCTGAGCTAGACAGCCGCTTGTTTACTTTCAAATCTGTAAGATCCTGTATCTTTTTTTAAGTAATTTTATTGGAGGCTCATACATCGTTTTTCATAATACATACATAAGCATACTGTGTCAAGCACCCTCACATGTTCACTTCTATTATCGTTCTCCAATTGTCCGCCTTTTCCCTTAAGCCCCTAGTATTGGCTTTTCCATCCCTTCCCCTCTTCCCCTGCTCTCTCCTCCCCACCAACCCTCAATACTTTATACATTGTTTTTGTTCTGTCATATCTTACACTGCACGACCTCTCCCCCAACCCACTCCCTTGATGCCCATCCTTCAAATAGGAGCTTATATGTATATCCTTGCCGTCTCTCTACCCCACCTTCTCTCTACCCTTCCAGCATCTCCAATCTAACCATTGACCCGAAATGGCCCATTCATCTTGGTTTCCCCATATCTCCAGCTCCCCTCTATACTAGTGCACCTTCTCCAGTCCATCTGGATTTGTAAGGTAGAGTTGGGACCATGCTGGTTGTGGGCGGGGGAGGGGGGCGGGGTAAGGAAGGCTTCTAGATCTTTTGATAGCAGGGCATCATTAGCTTTCTTCACATTTTCTTAGGTACCCATTTGTCATCAGCAGTCATATCAAGGAAGTGAACAGGCAGTGTTATGATTTTTAGTTCTTAACTTCTGATAACTGATCACTTTCGCACCTCTAGGTCACGCAGGCTTGTGCTCTCCCATGTGGGCATTGTTACTTCTGAGCTAGATGGCCGTTTGTTTACTTTCAAGCCTTTAACTTTCCAGACACTATATCTTTTGATAGCCGGGCACCATCCACATTCTTTGCCACTTTTGCTTATGCACATATATGTTTTCAGTGATCATGTCGGGAAGGTGGAATGTCAATTAAATAGAAAAAATCATGGAATACCAATTTAATAGAACAAAATATTCTTGCACTGAGGAAGTATTTGAGATCCTGTAAGTATGTGCACATTTACTATTTCCCCATCATCCTATATAAATATACTTACCTACGTACATGCCTATATTTGGACCTCTAATATATGCCCTTTATCACCCAGTTCTTTCCTCTATTTCCTTTTACTTTTATCTTGTCTCACTATCATGCTTAGCCTCCATTTGGGTTTCAGTATTTGGGGGGGGGGGCATCATTGCCCTCTGGTGGTCGTGGGAGCTACCCAGCCTTGCTCCTGAGAGCTGCTGCTGGATTTGAACTGCCAAGCCAGTGGGCCACAGTCCCGCACTCAATCACTACGCCACCAGGGCTCAGCCCCATGTATTTCAGTATTTTTTATCTGTTACATTACTCTCGATCAACCCCTATTGTGCCTCTCATACCTACCTTGTCACTGATTTTGAATCCCTTGTTATTCCTTTGTCTCTAGACTAGTCAACATGGCCACCTTTCCCGATGCCCCTTTTGCATTTTTTTTAATTGTTATTAAACTTACCTCAGCGGACTCTTGTTGTACATCTCCTTCTGCATTGGCTAACTTCACTTAGCATAATTTCCTTAAGTTCTTCCCTTTGCGGTGATGTGTTTCATGCGCTCATCACTGCTTTTCTGCAATGCATAGTGCTCCATTGTATGTAAATACTACAGCTTTATAATCCATTCATCAGCTGGTGGAAATTTGGATTGCTTCCAACTCCTTGCAATTGCAAACTGTGCTGCAATGAACATTGGGGCACAAATTTCTGATCATGGATTGTTGCTTGCCTCTTCTGGATATATACCCAGTAGGGGGATTGCTGGGTCATATGGTAGCTCAATTTCCATCTGTTTTTGCTATCTCCAAATTGATTTCCAGAGTGGCTTTATATACCTACAGGTCCACCAGCAGTGGATAAGAGTCTCTAACTCCCCGCATTTGTTGCTTTCTAATTTTTTGAATTGGGCTATCCTTGAGGGTGTTAGGTGGTATAACATTGTCGTTTCGATTTGTATTTCTCGTATAGCTAATGATTGGTCATTTGGTTTCTGCCTCTGTGAAACTTCTGTTCAGGTCCTTTGCCCACCTCCTCAGTAGACAATTAGTTTTGATCTTTTTGGAAGCTTTCAGGATATTGCAGATTTTAGTAATAAGGCCTTTATCCAATTTGTCATTGCTAAAGATGTTTCCCAGTCTGTCTGCTCTCTTATTACTCTGTTGGTGAATTCTTTCTATGCACACAGGTGTTTTATCTTCAGTATATCCCATTTGTCTATTTGAACCTCCTCTGTGTTTGTGTCCTTCCCTATTTCTGATAGCCTATGTAATCCCTGTGCCAGTGTTCTCAAGTTGGTCCCAATTCCCTCATTGATGGCCCTAATAGTTTGGAGTTTTACTTTGAGGTCTGTGATCCACCTTGAACTTATTCTAGTGCATGAAGTGAGGTAACGGTCTTGTTTCATTTTTCTACAGATAGATATCCAATTTTTTTCAGCACCGCTTGATGAAAAGGGAATCTGTTTCTCATTTGATATTATTTGGACCTTTATCAAAGATCCTTTGTCTGTACGCTGATGTTTTTATTTCTGGATTTTCTGTTCTTTGCCATTGGTCTGAGAGTCTATCATTATGCCAATATCATGCTGCTTTGAGCCCTGTGGCTGCATAATATGTGCTAAAGTCAGGTAAAGCAAGTCCCCCCACAGTGTCCTTCTTTTTGAGGAGTTCTCGGCTAATTCTGATTTTCTTCTCTCTTCATATGAAGTTGGCAATCATTTTTCCCATTTCTTTGAAGAAGGTTGAGGGTAATTGTATGTGTATTGCATTAAACTTAAATAGTGCCCTGGGTAGAACTTTCATCTTTACTATATTGAGTCTTCCAATTCATGAGCATGGGATATTTTTCCATTTATTGAAGTCATTCTTGGTTTCTTATAATAGTGTCCTGTAATTTTCATCATATAGATCTTTTGTTCTCTTTGTCAGATATATCTCTAGATATTTCCATTTGTGCTTGCAATTGTGAAGGTACCTCTTTTTTATCTCCTCTTTTGTGGTCTTATCTGATGTTTATAGCAGTCTGATTGACTTCTGATTGTTGATCTTGTATCCTGTCACTCTGCCATACTCCTCTATTGTCTCCACTACTCCCCTTGTGAGGCTTTTGAGGTTTTCTATATATAAAATCATGTCATATGCAAATAATGATAATCTCACTTCTTCCTTCCCCAGTTGAATACCTTTGATATCTTTTCTTTGCCTTATACTGTTAGCTAAAACCTTCAGTACAATACTGAATAAGAGTGGGGACAAGGGTCATCCTTGCCTGGTCCCCTTTTTCAGTGGGATTTTGTTCATCTTTTCTCCACTGATTATCATGTTGGCTGTTTGCTTTTCATATATAGCTTATATTGTCTTGAGGAATTTTCCTTCTATCCCTTTCTTCTGGAGTGTCTTAAACAAGAATTGGTGTTGGATGTTGTCAAATGTTTTTTCTGCATCCATTCATATTATCATATCATATGGTTCTTGGAGTTTTTCGTGTCAATGTGCTGAATGATACTAAGGGTCTTTAGTGTGTTGAACCAACCCTGCATGCCAAGTATAAACCCCACTTGATCATGGTGAATTATTTGTTTTATATACTTTTGTATTCTATTGGCCAGTATTTTATTAAGGATTTTTGCATCAATATTCATTAGGGATATTGGTCTGTATTTCTCAATTCTTTTGGGATCCTTGCCCAGTTTTGGTATCAATGCTTTACTAGCTTCATAGAAGATTGGGAATTTGTCATCTTTTTCAATGTTTTGGAAGAGTTTGTGTAGGATTGGTGTCAATTCTTCCCTGAATGCTTCGTAGAATTCTCCTGTAAAGCCACCTGGTCCCAGTCATTTTTTTGTTGTTGTTGCTAATCCCTTAATAACCTGTCTATTTTTTCTATTATTAATGAGTCTGTTGAGATTCTTGGTGTCCATAGGGGATAATCTAGGAAGGGATTGTTTTTCCAAGAATTTGTTCATGTATTCCAAGTTGTTGAATTCATTGGAGTACAGACCTATGTAGTACTGTGCAATTATTCTTTTGGTTTCATTGGGGTTAGTTGTGATGTCCCCTCTTTCATCCCTCATTGTTGCTATTGAAATTTTGTCTCTCTTTTCTTTGGTTAAGTCTGCCAGCGGTTTGTCAATATTATTAATTCTTTCAAAGAACCAACTTCTAGCAGCATTAATTTTTCCATGGTTTTCTTATTTTACCTCACCTGAATCTCAGTCCTGATTTTTATTATTTCTTTTTTTTTCTATTAGTGGGATTGTCCTACTGACTCTGCTAGAGTCATTGTAAAATCTGTGCCAGCATATTAGTTATGATATGTTCTTCCCTTTTCAGGTGTGCATGTATTGCTATGAAGCTTCCTCTGAAGACTGCCTTTGCAATGTCACATAAATTTTGGTATGTCGTGTTTTCATTCTCATTGGTTTTTAGAAAAGTTTAAATTTCATGTCTGATCTGGGCTAGTACGCATCCCTTTTGCCAAAGAAAATTATCCATTCTCCAATTATTCTCTCTAGTTCTCTTCATCATCCTTTTGTTGATTTCCTTATGGCACAGTGGTCTGAGAGAGAGTTCTATATGATATAAATGTGCTTAAATTTATGTAGATTTGCCTTATGTCCCAGCATGTGGTCTGTCTTCAAATATGTTCCATGTGGGGATGAAAAGAACATGAAATATTTTTTATTTGGATGAAAAGCTCTGTAGATATCTACCAAATCAAATTGTCTAATTGCAGTGTGTAGATCTCTAGTGTCCTTGTTGAATTTCTTTCCCTGTAATCTGTCTTTCTTAGAGGGTGGTGTATTGAAATCACCCACTGTAATTGTTGAGGCTGTAATTTATTCTTTCATCATATGGAGTGTTTGGTGTACATATTCAACAGGTCTCTCATTCTGGGAATATATGTTTAACATGCTTATTGGTTCATTGTCTACCATTCTTTTGAGCATTATAGAGTATCCTTCTTTATTACTTTTTATGGATTGCACTTTGAGTCGATTTTATCTGAGATTAGAATTGCTACCCCCTGCTTTTATTAAATTGCTGTTTGCAAATTATGTTTTTCTCCAGCCTTTGATTTTCAATATATTTTATTCTGTGATCTTTTTTCCCCTTTCATTTAAGATGTGTCTCCTGTAGGGAGAAGATTGAGGAGTTGTGCTTTCTAGGCCATTTTATTAATCTCTGTCTCTTAAGGCCTGAATTCAATCCATTGATATTCAGGGTTATTACATCTATCTGTGCACTCAGTGTTGTCATTTCATCACTCTTGTTGGAGGTTTATCTCTCTCCCTGGGTTGTGTCCATGTCTTTGTGGGTCATTCGTTCCTTTCTTCTATCACTGAGCCAGAGTTATCTTGGAGGCTGCTATCCCTTTGATGGTCTCTGGGTAGAGTCGTTCTGCGTGGCAGTCTCTCTATGTGCTTGATGATTGTTGTTCTTCTGCCCCAATGGGTTGGTGAGGATCTTTTGTAGGGCTGGATTCCTTTTAGCATGTTCTTTGAGATATTCCTTGTCTGGAAAGACTCTCACTTCTCTAATTTTGATAGATAATTTGGCTGGCTAGAGTATTCTTACATGTGTATGGCTTTCCTGCAATTTTCAGAATATGCTGCTCCACTCTCTCCTCTTCTTAGTTTCTATTGATAGGTCTGAGCATATTCTTATCTGTTTGCCTTTATAAATGATTGCTGGTTTTCCCCTAGCTGCTCTCATATTTTTCTCCTTTTTCTTGCAATTGGATAGTATAACAATTGTATGTGTTTTCTTCTTGGGGTTCCATCTTGCTGGCATTCTTTTGGCTTCCTGGATGGTTTTCTGGTTTTCATTTATTAGGGTACGGAACTTTTCCTCCAAGCATTCCATCACTATTTTGGGTGTTGGTTTCCTTAATGCACCTTCCTCTGGAAGACAAGTAATTCGAATGTTGTTTCTTTTCATAACATCAGACAAACTTCTCATGCTTTCTTCTGCTTCTCTCAGAGACTTGTTAGGCTTTTCTAATGTTTATTCATTTCGACTTGTGAGTCCTCTAGGTCACTGGTCCTGTTCGCTGCCTCCTCCATTCTGTCAGAGAAATCTGTACGTTTACTATTAGTTTTGTTAGCTCATTCCTTAGTTCTTGTATTTCCATTTGGTGCATGGCCTTTATCGCCATTATCGATTCTTCCTTCTTCTCTAGGGCTTTGCTTATTACCTGCATATGTCTTAGCAATATTCTGAAGGTTTCTTTATGTGGTTGATCAACATCTGCATTTTCTATGACTGCCATTAGGTCCAGTTAGTCATCTTGCATTGAATTTGGTTTCACTTTTTTTGACATTGTGGAACCAGCTAGCTGTTTTTTGTTTGATTTATTCGAATTATGTGGTATTTTCCTTGGTGTTTCGGAGCCCTGGGCTCTCTCTTTGGGAGGTTAGTTTTGTATTATAGCTTCCCTCAGGTCACCTCAGGAACTGTTGCCAGGGCATGTTGCAGGTCTGATGGAAAGTTTTGACCAAGTGCAGGAGTTAGGTTTAGGTGATAGGTTGGGGACTGGGTGATCTGTTCCTGCTTAGGGGCAATTCCCACAGATAGGTGGGGAAAAGCCTCTGGCAGCGCAAAAAGCTTCTGGATGCCTTATGATGCCTGGGTGCAGGTTTCCTGAGTGGGGGAGGGAACGGCCAGCTGCTCCACTAGGGGCCAGAATCTTTGGGATTGGGGCGGGGTGGGGGGGAGAGTTGCGGGTCTGTGTGGAGTGTATCCACGGGACCCCAGTACCCCGGAGGGGGTACTGGCTGGTGATTTTTGTGGGTGCCAATGCAATGTGGACCTCTCTGCTCACGGGTTGGGGAGTGCACTCCCTGAACTGGCAGTTTCTGTGGAGAGTGCCGGCATCCATGGGGAGTGCCAGTGTCTGTGGGGAGTATGGGCCTTTAGTTCACGCCTGATGTAAAGTGTGCACAAGGTGCAGGGAAATAGGTTTAAAGGATAAGTTAGGGATTTGGTGATCTGATCCTGGGCAGATGGTGGTGGGGCACAAATCCTCTGGGTGCCTTATGGCACACCTGGGTAAGGGCCTTCTGAGTGGGGGAGGGACTGGTCGGCTACTCCGCTGGAGACACAAATCTCTGGGGGTGGGGAGTGGGGGTGCTGGTCTGCGTGGAGTGTCCTCATGGGACCCTGGGCATCCTGGGGTGGGGAGAACTGGCTGTCCATTTGCTCAGAGGCTGATGCAATGAGGACTTCTTGGCCCGCGGTTGCGGAGCAACCTGACCTGAACTCATTAGCCAAAGAAATGGCACCATAGGGGTCAGTGGGGAGGGCTGGCGTGGGGTTCGCCTCTGCTTCTGACTTTGAGGAGGTTTCTGAGCTTTCTTAGGAGTTGATAAACCAATGTGAGAGTCCCACCCTTCCCAAGTCACCCCCACTCACCAATCTCCAGGAGCACCAGACCTCAGCTACCAATCTTCCCCAGGTCTAGAATAGATTCTTTTTATGTCTACCGCCATACCACCCTGAACGCACCTTAGCTCATCTGATAGAATCATTCTTTTAATTTTTCTTGTTATCAAAAATCTACATAGCAAAACACAGTTATTCAATAAGATCTGCATGTACAAATGGAGATATTTATTACGTTCCTCAAATTTTGCAGCCATTTCCACCTTCTTGAGTTTATTTCTTCCTCCCCAACTGAAGTGAACTCGTGTCTCCTTAGTCTTCCTCTTTAAGTTTATCAGTTGTCGTTATCACTTTCATTCTATGTAGTAAGTTCTTTAAAAAGTAAGATACTCAGGGGAATATTCTATATTAGTTAAATTAGACTGATGTTTTGTTTAAGAAGACTTCAGGGTATAATTTTTATTTAAGGTTTCAGGGCTGAAGATTATTTTAGGGCCATAGTTTTAGGGGTCTGTTTAGCATCAATGGCATAAAAATCGAAATTCTATGACAATTGAAATTCTGTTACACATTTTAACTTCTTGAACCATGTTTTTAAAAGAATTATGATAAAAATTTCAGTTACATAAATTAGGCATACATAGGTGTATATATATGTGTGTGTGTATACATATATGTATATACATATATATATATATATATCCGTCTTTGACCAGGTAGCATAATGGGTTACACATTGAGCCGCTAACAGAGAAGGTAGTAGTTTGAAGCCACCAACTTCTCTACAAGAGAAAGATCAGTCTTTCTACTCCTTAGATAGTTACAATCTCAGAAACCCACAGTGACACTTCCACCCCTTCCTATAGGCTTGCGATGGGTCAAAATTGACTCAACGTATCTGGAGTTTTATCTTGAGTTTTAGCAGTGTCTCTTTAAATTTTAGTCATTAAATTGAATCTGACTCATAATGATCTTATAGCATAGGACGGAGTAGAACTAGTCCTTAGAGTTTCCAGGGCCGTGATTCTTTACAGAAAGTCTTTCTCCCACAAAGTAGCCAGTGGATTTGAGAGACTGAATTTGGGGTTAGCCACCCACTGCTTAATCACACACACACATAATATTAATTATATATACATATATATGATACTGTATTTGCAGAAGCAGTTTTGATCCATAAGCAGCTTAGAGCCTCTTCCTATATATTTCCCTTATTTTAGAATTCTTCAGGATAGTGTTTATAATTTGTGATTTGTTTGTCTAAGTTTCTCTCTGATTGAATTATAACATCTACTAGGGAAAACAGAACCAAGCTGCCTTGAATCCATGCTGCCCTCCTGTGGGGTTCCAAGACGGGAGTTGTTTATGGGAGTAAAAACCTGTCTTTTTCCTGAGTTACTGCTGGTGCTTTTGACTTGCTGACTGTGCAGGTCACAGGGTAGAGACTATAACTCATCTTTTAAAAATGTTTTTTGATTTTTTTTTAGATATCAAAGTTTAATAGTGGTTACTAGGATCACTATACAGAAAGTGGAGAATGGAGAATAGCAGGGATGGAAAAACTACATGGATCATGGAATGGTACAGTTGTAAACAAACATATTCTTGCAATTGCTTTCAATAAGGTTGAAACCTGTAAATAATCGAAAAGGCAAAAGTTGTGTAATAGATATAAAAGGGGGCTTCAAAAAGTTTGTAGGAAACTTCTATTATCTCAAAAATTGTTTGCTGTCATCACTGGGGCTATTTTTGGTTGATTTGTTTGCTGGCCTGTCCTTCCACCTTCATGGAAGGTGCTGGGTCTTCCTGAAACCTTGGAAGGCTGAGAGATACTTGGTAAAGTTGGCGAGGGTGGATTCTGCTTTGTTCTCAAAGGTCTCCAGGTCTTAGTTAAGCTGCTTAGTCATCTTGGGAGAGCTTAAGTCAGGTGGGACCGTGCTTTTAGCTGAAGAGGTGAGCGGAGTCTTGGGTAGAAGTCACATGTGTCATGTATTCAAGTGTCACAGAGTCTTGTCTTCAAGATCTCACGTGATATTTGTTAATCTGGGTAAATATGAGGAGAAAGCTGACTCTTCAATTACTTTGGCTCTTGGCATGGTTTCCTTACAACCATGACTTTACAGCTCCTTCTGGATGGCCATGATCTCATCAGCCAAGTCTGTGCATAGCATGGGCAGAGAGTGCAGGAGTGCCTAAAAAAATGTTTGTAATATCTAGCACTGTATCAGATTTTTAGTAGATACTTAATAAAGTGAATACATATGAGAATTATATTTGGCTTAAGGCTTCTGTAGAAATAATTTGCTCTCTCATTAAATATTTAAGCTGTGGTTTGCTGGAGTTGGTTTATAGCAACTCTTGATGATAGATTATTAAATTGTGAGAAGCTTTGTAAGCTAGTTAAATATGCATTGACATTCTGATATTGGGCCATGGTAGAAGTTTATATACCACCCAAATCAGCAAAGGTAAAGATAAAGACTTTCCTCATGTTTCTCTTCCTAAGTCAAGTTTTCAGTCCACTAACCAGTGGCTGTTGAGTCAGTTTTGATGCATGAAGATCCTTTGGGTATTAGAGTCAACCTGTGCGCTAAACGGTTTTCAATAGTTTACTTCTTGGTAGCAGATTGCTGAGTCTTCCTTCTTTCCCTCCTTCCTTTCCACTGCAAACATGTTTTTATTAGTGAAAAAAGCTAGATATATATGACTACATATTGCATGATTCCATTTTTATAGAACATCTAGAAAGGCCTAACCCTAGAGACAGTGTTTACCTGGATTTGGGACTCGGGGGTGGAAAGTGAGTGTGAAATGCTATGAAGAAACTTTTAGAGTAGTGGTTCTTAACCTTCCTAATGCTGCCACCCTTTCATACATTTCCTCATGTTGGGGTGACCCAACCATAACATTATTTTCATTGTTACTTCATCACTGTCATTTTGCCACTGTTGTGACACTGTTGTGTCAACCCCATGTGAGTTGTTCCACCTTTTTCAAAGTGTCTCAGGGCGGCCTAAGAACGTCCACGCTTTTCCTTCGCAGTTGAACGTGCTGTTTACAGTGGACTAGCCAATTACCAGGAAGTCAGTTTTGACTCACAGAGACACTATAGAACAATGTCAAACTGCCTCATAGTGGCTTCAAGGCTATCATCTTTGTGGAAGAGAATGGTTATGTCCCCCTCTGCATCATGAATGATGGGGTTCCTATCATTAGCCTTCTGTTCTCTATGGCTCATCTACATCTCTTGTTGCTTTGTTTTGCTCCCCCTGAAGTAACCATTTGAAAAAGCAGATTTTCCTATCTTCTCATTAAGACCACAAATTCTCTGAGTGCTAAAGCTCAGGGATAGGATCTCACTGCCTGGAGAAATGCCTATGAGTAATAGGCTTCAATAAATTATTGTAGCTCATGCCCTTGAAGGTGGGCTACATAGGCTTTATAGTCTGAGCAAAGGTAGGGATATGATGGAGATATAACAAATGAATGAAATATAAAAGAAAACAAATTGAGTTGACCCTATCACTGACATTAATATTCTAAACTTTGGGTATAACATATATTGATTTTTCTCTTTTAATTTTGTTTTTATTCTCTAATTTTAAGTCTATTGGGAGTTTTAGCTATATGACTGTATGACATAGAAATTACTACAAAATTATAATCTTGGGGATATAGGATTTTGTGATGATTGAAGTACAAAAAAGGACATACTTTAAGTGATGCGCCAAAGTTAGCTTGTCAGAATTTCTTAGTTTAAATTGACTTTAAAAAGCTATTTAATTAAGTGAACATAAATTGATGTTATGAACTAAGTCATAATGTGGGATGTGGCATCCTCACAGAATTTAAATTGTAGCCTAGCTCACACATGCAAAGAATACTGCCTACACAATGAACCAACAAATATTTGTACTGATGTAATTACAAGTAAAATGACTCTTCAATGTAGAAGTATCTAGATTACGAACATCATGTAAGGGAAAACCACATTTAAGAATACTTTAAAGTGTAACTTACAAACAGTAAAACATATTTTTTCATTTTTAGAAAATCATTTCATTGGGGCTCAGATAGTTCTTATCATAATCCATATATACATCTATGTATCAAGTACATTTGTACATTTGTTGCCATCAAATGTATATCTATCTTTATAGTAAAACTTATGAAGTTTGTATGTGACTACATACAAACCACTATCCAATGAAGATGCAATCCTCTCTCACAGGAAAGTTCTCTTCTGGCCCTTTCCCATAATATTTTCCAGAAAACCATTACTTTGACTTGGATATAGATTTATTTTTCCATAAAAGACATTTTAGCAATATATTTTTGTTGTTCATAATAAACAAGTGTAAAGGACAGCAATTATTGTTTGGATACTAGTTTGGAGTAAATGAATATAAAAGAGATTAGCATGTCTATATGGAATAATAAGGATCTTTGGTGTTCACTTTCAAATGTGCTGCTGTTATTTGCTGACTAGATGTCTTTCATTTTCCTTAGTACTGAGGAACATTTTATCAAGACAATTACTTAAAGTACCTTGCAACACATATAACTCCTTCCTAGGGGGACAAACAACAGAAAAGTGGGTGAGGAGAGACAGCGGTCAGTGTAAGAAATAAAAGAAAATTAATAAATCATAATCGGTTCATGAGGGAGAGTGAGGGGTAACAATGAGGAACTGATACCAAGGACTCAAGTAGAAAGAAAATGTTTTGAAAATGATGTTGACAACATATGTACAAATGTGCTTCACACAATGGATACGTGTATGGATTGTGAAAAGAACTGTAAGAACCCCAGTAAAATGATTGAAAAGACAAACAAATGAGCTGTAATGCTGCTGTGTTGCTATATGTGAGTCAATTCACAATGACAGGATTCACGAGAGAAGCACACTGCGGGGTCCAGAGTCAGCCGCACTGCTTGAGCATGTAGTTGCAGCCACTACATGAACTCATCGGTGGACTTCCTACGTGTTGCTGACCTTCTACCAACCCTAATGTTCCTTTCAAGGGACAGATCTCTCCTCATAACATTCAACGTGAGTGAAAGGAAGTCTGGCCATTCCCCTTCTGCTTCTTTCTTGAGTCCTTTACTAAACTCAAATCTCTTTGCAACAAAGAAACAAACTGTAGACTTTCTTGTGTGAATGAATGAGCTTTCTAAACTAAACAGTAATCAAACACAAAAACTCAAACATGAATAAAAAACAGATTACCATTATTACATATAAAAAGACAAACATAAGCTAGTTCTGCCTCTATATTATGTATCCTGTATATTGGTGACATAGATGATGAGTGCTGGGCAATGAATGAATATTGGCAGCATGAACCAACCAACAGCTCTGTGAGTGAAACGATCTGGAGATCTGCTCCCTTAAATACCACAGCCTTGGACACCCAATGGGGTAGTCCTACTCTGCCTTTCTAGGCTTCTCGTGAGTTCAAGGTAGACTTGATGGTCCCTAACAGTAGGATAACTTCAGACTTCTCCCCAGTATGGCCTTTGGGAGGCTTTCTCCTCCTAGATCAACAGTGGGAGGCAAGAAAGATGCCTGTGAGATGCAGTCCTAAAAGACCTACTTCCAGAAGACACATTTCATAGTATAGAATCCCGTCCCCGTGGTACCGACCATTTGTCTTGCATGAAGTAAACTCCATTGCCTTTCAGGATCACAAGTTGTGTAAATGTGTAAGGCAAAAGGAAATGTGGGCCCTCTAGCTAACAACAGTGTACCCCAAGTACAAAAGAGTTTAGTAAGTTAAAAACAGTATCTTTGCTAAACACAACATTTCTGTGTGCTGGGTCCATGCTCTGGCTGACTCTCTCTGCTTTCTTTCTACATTTTTCTTCTTGAACAGTCTTCTACTTTTACTGACTCTATCCTAAACAATTCCTATGCTCTTTCTCACTAAGAGAACTTTTTTAAACACATCAGTTGAATTAATAAATAATGGCAATTTATGCTGACCCTTTAATTTAATATTCCTTACTATGGTCTGCCTGTTGGGAGTCAACATCCCACCCTGTCTTAACTATCTATTTTCTCTCGGGGAAATACCACAAGTGGATAACTTTAATGAACAAAAATGTATTCTTTCACAATTTAAGAGGCTAAAAACAAATTCAGGGTGCTAGTTCATGGGAAATTCCCTTACTTTCTCTCTTTCCTTTTCCTTTTTTGACTCAGTCCATACCAGTGGTTCTCAACCTTCCTAATGCTGCGACCCTGTATTACAGTTCCTCATGTTGGGGTGTGAGTTAGTCCAGATAGACTAGAGGAACAAATTTCAGAGACACGCACATAGGTATAAGGAAAGGGTTTATATACAAAGGAAATGTGACACTAAGAAGGCATCCCAATCCAGTCCAGTGCAAAGTCATAAGTCCAATATTAACCCATATGCCTGCAATCAGTCTATAATGTCTGCTTCCGATTCAGGAAGTCACAGGTCAGTGGGTGCAGAATTCTGGCACTGGCAGGGGTCTCCCCATGGCTCCTCGCTTCCAGGGCTCTGGTCCATCAACAGCATGCCACTCCAGCTTCAGAGGTCTGCCTTCATCAGGGCAAAGCCGAGTGGTCTCTCCGCTGGCTCCTCCAACTTCTCCGACGCTGCCAGCTTGTCTGTGATTAATTGTCTCTGAAATAACTCCCAACAACTGGGGAAGATAGGTTCTCATCTTCATGAGGGAAATACTGCGAGATTTCCCAGGAGTCTCAGGTGAAAGCCATGCCCACATAGAGGCCTCATCAGCTACTCAATGGCTTTCTCCTGATTAACAGGCCAGACTCCACCCCTATATTTCAATTATAAAATTAACATAAGCACATGATTGCCACAGGGTGACCCCCAAATATAAAATTATTTTGATTGCTACTTCATAACTATAATTTTTCTACTTTTATGAATTGTAATATCCGACATGCAGGATGAGTTTTCATGGTTACAAATTGAACATAATGCATAGTAATTAATCACAAAATATGTAATTATATATTGTGAAGTTACAAATAAATACAAATAAATGAAGTTTTATCTTGAATCATGGTGTAGCATGGGAGACAGTCTTAATAATACAACAGTAAACTATATTGCTACATTTTGCAACAGTTTGCGTAAAAAGCCAGTATCAGTGTGAAGGTTGAGATAGCTTCTTTCTCACCGGATCAGAAAATTTGGGGGCAGTCTTTGCAAAAGCTCAATGAAGATCATCTTCCACAGCAAGTTTACTTCTGTATTTAGACTTGATAACCAATAAGCTGGAAAACCCTGTTTCACAGAGATATTTTGTTGGAAATGGAAAAAGAAGACACAACACTGTCTCAGACAGAACAGGATGTGACTGCAAACACTTGACCCAGAATTTTAGAGAAATCAGTTCTTACTGCATGATTGTTAATAAGTTCAATGAACTGCTCTTGTTCTGTCTCAGGAACTTCTTCAATTTTGACTGTAAAAGGGCTTTTGGCAAGTGCAAATTAAGTATCATGTTGATTTAGAAAATACAATGAAATCCCTTCTGCTAGCATTTTCAAATGTTATTTCACAAAAATTATCATTGCAATTTTTTGTCTGGTTCAATATGATGTTCTTCAAAGAAAGCAGATGAAAGAGGTAACATGTCAATTTTATTTTCATCCAATTTTTTTTTTTTGCCAAAGCTGAAGTTTCATTCAGAATGATCAGATCTCTTCAGACCAATCAAGGTATATTGCATTTGATTAATTTCACTCGTTCATGATGGCAAAGGTGTCAACCAAGTAAGCTATTTTCTGCAGTTCACTTTTACCACAGAATAGTGCTTCAAACTGTGGTCTTGCTTTCTGATTAAAAAACATTTTGAGTTAATCACAAAGCTCAAAAACACATTTTAAAACTTCTCTCGACAACCATCTCACTTCAGTGTGAAATAGCAGCGTATTTTTGGGCACATCCAACTTAATGCACAGTTGGGAAAAGAGTCAAAATTTTGCCTTTGCAAAATTGACAAAACTTGTGACGGTTTTCTTTACTTCTTGTAACTCTTGTGGCAGCATCTTCATGGCTAATATTTACAGTGACTTCCAATAACTTTTGGTGACTCATTCAGTACCAAACATTGAAATCCAGAATGACATCCTAGCATAGCAACACCACCATCTGTGCAAACACCACAAACCTTTTCTCAGAGACCTTATGTGCTTTCAGAAATGAGACAACTGTGTCAAATGTATCATGTGCAGTAGCTGTTTTTTTGAGAGGGTTTCAGAAAAGAAACTCATGTTTAAAGTCACTATTCTTAATATACCTCATGTAAACCAGTAACTGTGAACACTTTGCAATGTCTGTAGATTCATCAAGCTGGATGCTAAATATTGGAAGTGGAGCAGATTGAATTTCCTGGATTTCCTCATCAAGAGTACCAGCAGACATGCCATCTATTCTTCTGCTGACAGTGTCATTAGATAAGGAAATTGCACTCAATTTCCCAACAAATTCACCTCTGATCATAACTTGAACAATGTATTTGGCCACTGGAAACAGTCAGTCCTCAGCAAAGACACGAGATTTCCTAACTCTGGCGATTTTGAATGCCATCAAATATTAAGCTTCAATTGCTGCTATGTTTTCTGTGGTACTTGCCACCTCAAGTCTGACTTTCTTGAGCCCATCAGCTTTGCTTCTAAAATAGTTGGAATCCTTGCTGGCAAAGCTCAGATATTTGCTATTAAAGTGGCATTTTAGCTGAGGCCCGGTGGCATAGTGGTTGCTTGCGGGACTGCGGCCCGCTGGTTTGGCAGTTCAAATGCAGCGGCAGCAAGGCAGGGTAGCTCCCATGACCACCAGAGGGCAGTGATGCCAAAAAAAAAAGTAGCATTTTAGTTTGTTTGGCTTCATAGAGTCAACTAATAGAACCTCACAACAAATAACACATTGTGGTTTCTCAATTCCTGCTGTAATTATTGAGGTAAAAATACTCTAAAAATTCTCACTATATTTTCTTTCCATAACATTCTTCTCTATATGATTCATTGCCATGGGATAGTTTACTAATAAAAATAATATATAACAATAGCTTTAATAATACAAAAAAATGATACATGGAATAGTTCAGGTAATGTGGTTCATTAAAGACTCCTATGATTTACCATTCTCTGTGTGGTTTTTAGCATACCTAACTATCGCAAGGAAGCAGTATTAACATCAACCACAGCTGAATATGGAAAGACCAGCCAGCATCCAGATTAAGTTCCCATAGCATATATATAGTAGTTGATGATTTTTTTAGTACATGATTTTACATTTACCCAGTCATTATAATTCACGAAGTGTCATTTTGCCTCTAATACTGCTGCTTTCAACCCGGTAGCTGCTTTTATCAGCATAGCTGCTTTTAACACAGTAGCTGCTTTCTACACATGTATGACTTGTCTGCATAAGTACATTAGTGCATGTGTGCATAAGTACATTATGCTGTCTCATGCACTTTTACTTGCATGGGTACATGTGATGGAGTTGGTCTATCTGCATTTGGTTGGACACACCTGAGACAAATAGAGGAGTAGTCTCAGTTCATAAGACCATTGGAAATATGTGTTTTCAGATGGTCTTAGGCAACCCCTGTGAAAAGGATGTTCAACCCCCAAAAGGGTTGTGACCCACAGGTTGAGAATTGCTGGTCTATGTGAATGTCCTTGTCATGATCTTCTCTGGTATTTAAGAGGCCCTCAGCACCGGAATTTGAGTCGAAAGCGTGTGTTGCACTCCTGGATCTTCTTTTTTTGTGACTGTCTGATACTTTCTCTCTGCTCACTTATCTCTTGTAAGATAACGGGAATGCAGACCACAACGTAGGAAGTTCCCTTACATCATATCTAAGCTCTGACTTGAGTAAGAGAAAAGTACCCCACCTTTATCCCTTTACAATTGATTGATCGATCTTATCATGACTGATTAGATCATTGCATAACTGCCCAACTTCTGAGAATTATGGTCTTGCCCATTTGACACAAATTTTGGGAAGACACATTTCAATTCACAACATTCCAGGCTTTGCTCCCCCAAGATTCATGCTCTTGCTACATGTAAAACTCTTTTACCCCATCACATAGCCAAAAAAGTCTCATAATGTGCAAATTATCTGATTCTAGGGCTGAGCCCGGGTGGCGAAAGTGGTTGAGTGTGGGACAGAGGCCCGCAGGCTTGGCGGTTCAAATCCAGCAGCGGCTCTCAGGAACAGCACTGGGTAGCACCCACGACCACGAGAGGCAGTGATGCCCAAAACAAAACAAAACAAATTATCTGCTTCTGAAGTAAAACTGTGACACAGGTATTAAGAAGACACTTCAATTACAAATGGGAGAAATTGGAGAGACAGAAGGGTAATTTGTGGGACAAAGTCAGGACTTTTCCACAATTATATATACTCCAAAGTATTAAGCAAACTATTTGCCAGCATTTGGTGTGGAAGTGAACTTAGCAATTCTCCCTGAAGCTCCCAGTTACCTAAGACCTTTGTGTGTCTCACAATAGAGCCAACTCTCCTGCTGTTAGGATGATGGTTCCCTTCCCTTGAAGCCTGGGGGCAGATTCACATGCTGTGCTTAATGATCTTTAGTCTAACCTGTTTAGCCACATCCGGGAGTCTGGGGTCTAGTATTGTCACATGTGACCCTGATACCTCCCTTTACTATCATGTGTACCTATAGCACAACCCTTTCCTGTGACATATGTCCTTACCTTTAATTGGGAACCTGGCATGCCTCCAAAGGGTATTAATAAAAGAGGCTCTGTCCTGCCTGTCTTGTACAGCTCTCTCCCACTGTGCTAGCAGGGGATGCTCTCGGCCCCTCTCCCTCATGTAATCCCTTCCCCCATTCACTGTCTCTCCACGTGGGCCACAAAATAGAACTGAGGTGATCATGCTACCATGATGGGACATATGTCTGACTCTTATGATTCCTCTCTGTATTATGTTTTCTATAACTTTACTATAATAAATAATAATTATCGCTGTACAACTGCGTCTATCAAATCCGTGATGTATAGATCGGAGACTGGCCTTCCTCTGATAGTAATTGACATCAAGTAAATGAAAAACCAGCAGAACAATGTACATTGGCTGAAAAGCTGGAAAATAATTCTCTTCCCTAAGCTTGTTTTGACAATGGCTATGCTCTCCAAATTGGGTGCTGGTCATGAACTCTGGATTCTGAACGAAAGCCTCTTAGCTCTGTGCCTAAGCTTTGCCTTCTAGGTTCCCTTAGATGGTACCTCTGCTCTCTCAAGTTTGAGAAGCCCTGTTATCTTTGTCCACCAGAGTGGTGACCCTATCTCCTCTTCTTTTTTTTCTTTTTTTTTTTTGGCATCACTGCCCTGGTGGTGGGAGTAGGAGGCCCAGCCTTTGCTCCTGGGAGCCAGAATCGAACCTCCATCCCAGTGGGCTGCAGTCCCGCGCACAACCACTACGCCACCGGGGCTCAGCCCCCTATCTCCTCTTCTATCCGTTGGGCATGGCAGCCTCACTCCCTTAACTTGGGGTATCTGATCTGGCCCCATCATCTTGGTACTTATGAATGAGAGTCCCAAACTCTAGAACCAATCAGGTGGAACTACGACTCTGAAACCTAGGAGTTTTTGCCTCTTTCCCCAGTTTTGAAGTCTCAGATGGCACACATACATGTCTCTAGTCCTGGAGATCCCCATGGCCATGACCCCAACCCTTGGAGAATGAGGCAGTCCTGCTTCCTGTACTTCTTGCCTCTTAATAGTCTTACTGGTTCTTTGACTGCTAGATCCCTGCCCTCCTGTGGCTTCTTGCGCTGATTTGGTCTATTATAAAATTCCTCCATTCAAAAAATTACTATTGTCCAATTCAGCTTGCTCTGCTAGAAAATGTTGTGTTCTAAAGCTCCTATCTCTCTTGCTCTGTGAGTTGGCACCTGTGCCTTTTGTCCTTCTCCTGGTTAGGATGGCACCATTTCTGTTGCTGTCTTTGATCATTTATACCCTCAGAATGTGAGCTTTCCTTTGAGGTTTATAATCTACCAATGGTTTCTTCATGGAAATCTAGGTTGGACATCTTCAAATTCCTTTAAGCTCTGTTTATTACCCAACTCCGAACTTCTTTCACATTTTAGGTAGCCTTGTATTTCTCCTGTGGAGTAGCTGGTGGGTTTAAGCCACTGAACTTTCAGTGTCCGGCTCAGTGTGTAACCCACGAAACCACCATGGCTTTAATAAATAGGCATTTCTAGCAATAGTAGGCTGGAAGACCGAATGAACTGCACAGTTCTGGAGAAGGTTTTCTTTCTCTATGAGATCTAGGTTAAATCCTTGTTTCAGTATTCCTCTGCAGATAGTAGTCTTAGCACAGAGACCCTGAATCAATGGTATGTTCTCCACAGCCAGCTATTCATTGTTAGTGGTGATGGAGTTCTCTTTTTCTGCACACTTCATGTTGCTCTTATGTCTTGTCAGGTACAAAGTGATGCAAGCCACATCCCAAGGAAACTGCTTCTATGTCAGATTAGGACCGTGACCCAATTAATGGAGTTATATTCCATCCTGATTCCATTAGAACTGATTGATCATATCAAATCATATTATCGGAAATCATCATACCATTGCACAACTGTCAAACCACTGAGAATTTTATCCCAGTCAGGTTGATATATTTTGGGGGACATAAAAATCAAATCTTTATAATTTTCCTTCATTATATTAAAAAGATAACTTCATTCATAAAATTTTTATCTTCTTGGCTGAGCCCCGGTGGTGGAGTGGTTGTGCGTGGGACTGCGGCTCACTGGGATGGAGGTTCAATTCCAGCTCACAGGAGCAAAGGCTGAGCCTCCTACTCCCACCACCAGTGGGCAGTGATGCCTAAAAAACTAAAAAAAAATTGTTATGTTCTTATTAACCATATTTTGTTATATCTAATGTCTGAAATTATAATTCAAGTTAAATATTTACATTTGATTTTTTCCTAAATATGATTTATCTTTTCTCTTAAAAATGCTTTTAAAACTCAAGTTAGGGCTGAGCCTTGATAGCGTAGCAGTTGTGCGTGGGACTGCGGCCCACTGGATTGGAGGTGCAAATCCAGCAGCAAGGCTGGGACTCCTACTCCCAACACCAGAGGGCAGTGATGCCCCCAAAACAAAAAAAAAACCCTCAAATTAAATTAATAGAATTAAGTATACCTTTCTTAGCTTGTTTTTTTAATATAGATTTTATTCGGAGCCCTTATAGCTCTTATAACATTCAATACATCATTTGTATTAAGCATATTTGTACACATATTGCCATATTCATTTCCAAATATTTTCTACTTGAGCCCTTGATAAAAGCTCCTCTTTCCCCCTTTCCTCTAGTTCTTTTTTTAAAAAATTCTAGCTCCCCATATTTCTCCTCCCCCCATAAACCCCTAATAGTTTACAAATTGTTATTGTTTTCATATGGTACCTTATCCAATGTGTCGCTTCACTCACCCCCCAGTTGTCCGCACTCCAGAGAGGAGGTTATATGTAGATCCCTGAAATTAGTTCCCCCTTTGTACTCCAGCATCCCTACACCCTCCCAGTATCACCAGTCCTGCCACTAGTCCCAAAGGATCATCTGTCTTAAATTCCCCATATTTCCGACTCCAGTGTACATCCCCTGTTCTAGCTGGATCTATCTTGTAGAATTGGGATCATGATAGTGGGTGGGAGGAAACATTTGAGAACTAGAACGCACATTTCATTGTTGTTACACTATACCTTGACTGGCTCATCTCCTTGCTGCAACCCCTCTGTAAGAGGATGTTGCTTCATTTATTGATGGCTTTGGGTCCCCAATCTGCACTCCCCCTTATTTATAATAATATAATTTTTAGTTCTTTGATCCTTCTACTGTATGTCTGACACACATTCAAGTCCTAGACAGCATTGATAAGGAGTTCACAGTCATTAGGATTTTAGGGATGCTGGAGTCAAGGAGAGAGGATAGAATTGGGAATCTATCTATCTGTTTGTTTCTCATTGTAATGAGAACATTGAGAACCATATGCAGTGAACATTGTGAATTGTTACCCTCTCAACATTTATTTCCATAGGCTTAATAACATAACTGAATTTTGATTTTATATCACAACTATGTTGAATGTGAAGCTCAGATGTAAGATAGGTATTGTATTCTCATGCCCTCATCTCAGGAATTAATTGACAGTTCTGCCTTCATAGAAGAACTAACTTGGGCCTGAGTTTAATTCACAGAAGGCAGAAACTTAGGAACTAATGATTGCCGATCAATTCTAAAGACCATTGTGACTTTTAGTTCCAGTTATAAGACTCAATATGATTCAGTTATTTATTTAATTAACTTGTTTATTTTCAACAGATGTACAATTCATATTATAATATCCCATCATAGTCAGAAAGAGTTTTGCAATCATTACTATAATTACAGGACACTTCTTCCTTGTACTCATGGACAACTTGCCACCTCTCACTGTCCCCCCCTGCCAGGTACCTTTGAATCTACTGATCCGGTTGTTGTCTCTAAAGGTTTACTTAATCTGGGTTTCAAATAGAGATGAACATACAAATTAAGATAAAATACAGAGCAATGGCCCGACAATGACAGAATGAAAAGGAGAAAAACCACACTAGAAAACAAAGTGGAAAGTCTTAAATACTGGAACAATTATATAGTGGATTAAGGTGGAGATCAATGACAAGGTATCACATTTTGACCTAACTGCAAATACAGTAATCCACCCTATAACATACTCTGTCTGCTGAGAAGGCCTTTCATATCTCTTGTCTATAGTCGGAGGGAATTCACCAGCAGATTAATCGACATGGGGGACACAGTGAATAGGTTTGGGGCTTTAATTTTCCTCCACAGTCTTTTGAAAACTGTTCAGAATTTAAGCTCTAATACTATTTATTCTTTGGGGTTTGGATTTTATTATTTCTAATTCTTGGATTACACAGTCTGGTGTTTGTCTTGCACTTGGTTTAGCTGAGGTTTCACTTATATGTATACTTGTTTTAAGACAATCTTTGAAGACCATATGCTATTCTTTTTGATAGATGGGTACCATCTGCTTTCTTCACCACACTTTTCTATAACATCTATACCTTTAGTGATTACCTCATGGGGTAGGTATAGAGCAGGGACATGTCATAAATACTAATTGCTATTAAATTAGGGTGATGATTAAGCCTGAACTCAGTCCATTTGTATATCTATGGCTTATACATATATTCTTGGTTTACTTTAAGCAACTCATTATTATTTTGTTGATGAGCATTATAAATTATTCCCATGGCACATAGGGTAGTTTTTTGGGTATTGCCATTAATTTGACCAATGGCATAGAATTTAAAACACTATATACAAAAAGAAAGTATCCATGTATTGGGCAGATTTTTTAAAAACCAAAATACATAGATGGTTGATTTGTATAGATTAAGAACCCAGGTGACTGGACACTATTTACACTAATAATGAAGGTGCGATATAGGGTGAAACTTTCAATAATGCTCAATCACAAAGATGGACCTGGGTCATACATGTTATCAAAGGCAAAGGGAGTATGAAAATAGAGCATATATGGTAGGCTTGAATTATCACTTATTGGGCAGTCACATGGCAAGAATTTTGGATCAAAGTCCAATGGCTTCTTCATACATATCCTTAGGAGAAAAGTTGTTTACTTTTTTCTCATTCTGGGGTGTTTCAATCTTAGACCCATTGGAGAATTTAGTTCCTTTAATTGGCTACTGGCCTATTTAATATACAGTCCAATTAGCTTAGTGAAATTCCAAATCAGATCCTACTGTTGTGGACTAAGAAAAGTGTTGTTCTCCTCAAAAAGACAGAGTCTGAAGTCCTGATTGTCTATAGTACATGGCCTAGAACACTTAAGGACTGAATACAAACCAGGCCTAAAGTGCCCAATTAAGGACATGATTCTAAACTCATTCTTCCATTGGTAGTCTATTTACTTAATTTTGAGTCTTTTCCCCAGTGGCTTACCTCGGTTTACCCATGACTGAATTGTAGCCTCCTCCGGGACAGATATGCCTGCCCTCCACCCAGTCACCTTTTTTGGTTTTCAGTAAGGTTTAGTAATCACTTTCTTATAGGAATGTATGCTAATTGGGGCTGACCATAGAAAAATGTTATACAGCAGGAAGTAGTTGGTCTTTCTGCATTATGAGAAACTGACTCAGATAGGATGAGATCTCTCCTGAGAAAGTGGTTTTTATGATGTACAAGTAGGGGGATGGTATATGGTCCATGATCTCTAGGTAGGCATAAGGCCTCATTTACTGGGAAACTGCAATAGAAGATCAGATGACTTGAGAACAGAAGCCTATCTTTGTCTTGGTATTTATTTATTGTAGTGATATCATACAATATTTATCTCTTTGTTATTGGCTAATTTCACTTAGTACAATGGTTTCCAGGCCCATACTTGCCATAAGGCGTTGCCTGGTTTCATCATTGTTTTTGGAGGATGCAAAGTATTCATTGCCTGCATGTACCAGTTTCTCCATCCATTCTACTGAGGGGCATTTGAGCTTTTTCCAACTTCTTGCTATTACGAACTGTGCTGAAGTGAACTTGGGAGAGCATATGCCTGTTCATGTTCTGTCTCTTACTTCTTTGTTCTTTATGTCCAACTGAGGTACAGCTGGGTTGTCTGATATTTCTATTGCCAGTTATTTTAGGTATAGTCATATCACTTTCCACAATTGTTGCACATATTTACAAGTCCACCAGCAGTGTTTACAAGTTCTAATCTCTGCCCATCATTTCAAGCATTTTTTGTTTTCTTTTTAAAATTTGGTCATAATTATAGCTGTAAGGTCATATAATTTTGATTTACATCTCCTGGATAGCTAGTAATCATGAGTACTTTTTTTCATATATTTGTTAGCCATTTGAATGTCATTTTTGGTGAACTGTCTATTCATGTATTTAGCCTACATTTTGCAGTAACTGGGTTATTTGTTAATCCAATTCTTGTTGATGTATTGTAGAATTCTTTATATTTTGATAATTAGAACTATTGCCATTGTGACATTCCTAAAACTTTTTTTTTCCGGTCTGTGGGATCTCATTTACTATGTTGATAAAAATATTTTGAGATATATGTGCTTTATTTTTACTGGGTCCCAGTCTTTTATTTTGTCTTCCACTGTGTACTTCATTATTTGTGGTAGTCTGTATATGCCCTATAATCATCGCTTAAGTTTGTTCCAATTTTCTCCTTTATGATCCTTACAGCTCTGGGGGTTACACTTAGGTGTTTAATCCATCTTCAGTGTGTTTTTTTATTGCATGGGATGAAGGATTCTATTTCAGTTTTCTGTCTGTAGAGACTCAAATTTTGCAACATCACATGTTGAAGATTCTGTTCCTATATCCCTAGACGTTTTTTGGTACTATATTAAAAAACATCAATTGCCTATATATGGATGCATTCACTTCTGGGTTCTCTATTCTGTTCCATTGGTCTGGGTAGCTATCATTGTGCCAGGGCCAGACTGTTTTGATGACTGTGGATGTGTGGTAGGTTTTAAGGTTGGGTCGTGTGAGGCCTCCTACTTGATTCGTTTTTTAAAGGAGTTTTTTGTTAATTCTAGGACACTTCTCTCCTTATGAAGTTGGTAATTAGTTTTTCTCAAGTCTGCTGTGAGAGCAGTTGGTTCTGATGGGATATGTGAGTGTGTGGAAACTGCACATCTTTCATTTCTTCTTACACTCCATCTCACCATCTCAAACTCAAAGGGCTTGGGTTAGTTATCCATTAAGTTGTTCTCTGTGATTGCATGTGCTCCATTTTCCCTTCCTTTTTTCCTTTTCCACATCACTGTCCTGGTGGGAGGAAGCTCAGCCTTGCTCCTGGAGAGCTGCTGCTGGATTTGAACCACCAACCCTATGGGTCGCAGTCCCACACACAACCACTGTGCCACCAGGGCTCAGCCCATTTTCTCTTTCTTGGTGTCTTCCTCCTGGTTCTTGAAGAGGGATTCAATTTCTGTATGATCAGTCAGCTATCTTATCTTAAACTTGTTCTTTTATTTTTAAATATACTATATCTTGAAGACTAAGCTGCTGTAACAGAGGCACTCTCCCAACACCCACAAAAAAGTTATTATAAAATTCTACCTTCTTTATTTTTGGGGTTTTACATTGCTCTGCCCATCAAAGCTAAGAGGGAAAATCTACTCAGTAAGGTCATCCAGGAACTAAGGATTCTCTGTCTTGCTCTTCCACTATTATGAGGGTGATTTCTTTTCAGGATTGTTTATGATGGGTTACTGCAATGCCCATCTTTCAGCAGAAGAAAGGGTGAAAAGAAATGATAGAACATCATATCTCCAATGATTTAAGGCCAAACCCTAGAAATGGCAAATATCATATCTGTTCACTTCTTGACCTAAACTTAACTTCATAGCCATACCAAGCTTCAAAGCAGGCTGGAAATGTGGTCTCTAACTTCCCAGCTAAAGTTTGTTTATTAAGACATAAAAGAAAAATAAACTTAGGGGAGTTGGAAGCCCAGAGTGTGTCATAGTTTACATTTGGTTTCCAGTTACTAATATTAAAAGTTTGAAATGAGACAGTACTGTTATAAGGAGAGGAATCCATGTAAATATCTCTACAGCTGTAGATACTATAAAAAAAAAACTGAAACATTTTCTACCCTAGGATTTTCCTTGATGATAAAATTTCATTCTTATACAACAATTTTAATGTTTTTAAGATAGACTTAAGTCATTAGAAAGGTATAAGAATGACCAATAATTTTCCTTTGGCTCATTGTCTATCAATCCATTTAAACTTGATCTAGTATACTCAGCTTCTCATTTTCTTAAAGTCACAATCTACAAAATGGAATTCTATTGAATATGTGGTCATGTGTTTTTTTTCTTTTTTTAAGCACATGAACTAAAATGTTTTTCATTTAATAATTATTTTTATCTGTTAAAACAATGTACAATACCAGGAAATAGCTTTTATAGAAATCCAGACCAAACCACCAAAAACACAGTTAATTTTTTATACTAATTGGGTTATCTATGTATAAGTGACTTATTTTAGCCATACAATTTTAGTGTAAACTTACAATAATGGGATTTTTGTTAATACTGAATGAAATAATATTTCAATTTTAAGTGACAAAACCCCAAACTCATTTGCATTTTAAAATGGTGGCAAATAAAAACATTTTTAAATGGCAGCAAAGCAAAGTAAGCAAGCATATAGCTTTTTAGTTCATCTATTGTAATCTCTTCTACTTATAACACTTTTGTATATAAATATTTATTTCCAAAAAGCAAACTTAGGTAGTGCAGTCAAGAATAAGCTAAATCTTTTGCCTCAAAATCCTCTATCTGCTTTCTTTAGCAAGTAATTCTATGGTCAAACCAAACCAAACCCAAAACAAATGCTACACCTTGTTTCTATTCTTGGATGTCATTATGAGCCCCCATCCAGTTATCTCTCATTCCTCCAACATATGAAATCTTAATATTTATAATTAAATTAATCTGTCGAATTTCAGAGATGCTTATTTACTAGATCTGGGATAAGATCCAATAATTTACCTTTTGAATCAAATTTCCTAAGTGATTCTGGTGTGCTTCGTCCAATAGCTATCTTTTGAAAAGTATATCAGATGACAGACGCAATTCAGTATCAATATCTAGTGGATCTTCATCACCCCACCTCAGAACAAACTAACCACAGCAAGGTCTCAAGAACTATTAAGACAGTTGATAGTTGAATGCCACCAAGACTATCATAGCCCTTGACTATTCCTGATTTGTGTATTTCAGCAGCAGTCAAATTGAAAACTGTTCCAGGTAGTATCATTGGTCATGCCTGGCCTCTGAACCCACCAATAGAGCCAAGGAGATAGATATATGTGAGCACACAAAACTTTCTCTCAGAACTAGTGAATCAAGGGATGAAAGAGAGACAAATGCAGTAAGCAGGAGCATATTGGGGGAGAGTAGGAGCTGATTTGGTAAAAGGATCCATAGATGTTCTCAACAAATATATTCTAAAATGGACCTTATTGTAATTTAATTCTTATAGCTTCAGTGCTTCTAAACCAATAATATCTATCACTTAGTTTCTAAACAACCTTTCAGGTCTATAAATTTTCAGCTGGAATTATTGGGGTGATATATAAATAAATAAAACCCAAAGTGTAGTAATTAGATGAAATCATGAACAAAGGCACTTAATAAGTAAGTGCAGCATCCAAGTAACTATTATTTTCATAAGTTACATTGAATGGTTATTTATACTTCCGAAAGTGCTTTCATTAAATCTGCTCCTGGGTCATACTTATCTGCCAAGTTGCTAACTGCAGACATGGCATGATTTCAGAGATGTGTGAGTATTAGAGCTGGATGACTTCTTGCCAAAAACATATAGCCCAGTTATATATTGATAGTTATAATGTTATTTTTAGAGATTTATTCTTTTGTCTTAAATAAAATTCCCCTAAGGAAGTACGCACAATAACCTTTGTTACTGCTGTCAAGGCTGCTCTGACTTATAACAGCCCCTGCACAACAGAGTGCAATGCTGGCCACTCCTGTGCCATCTTCACCACTCCTGTGTGTGTTTGAACCCGTTGTTGCAGCTGTTATGTCAATCCATCTTAAGAGGATTCCTCTTTTTTTTAAAACTTCCTCTCTACCCTTTCAATCATGATATCCCTCTTTAGAGACTGTTCAAAGCATGTGAGACAAAATCTTGCCATCTTCATTTCTAAGGAACATTCTAGCATTACTTCCTTCAAGACATCTTTCTCAGAAGTGAATCATCAGGTTCTTCTCCCAAACTGGGTTAGTGAGGAGTTCTGCTAGAAACCTATCTATAATGGATAACCCTGCTTGTATTTGAACTATTGGTGACATAGCTTCCAGCATCATAGGAACAAGCAACTCCTACAGTATGAGAAACTGACCAACAATTGGTAGATTGGCCAGCTATGAATGTTAATTCATATTGACTAGTTGAAAGGTCAAGAAGTAGAACTATGTGATAAAAATATATGTATTTTATTAGAATTCCAAACTTGGATATTCATTTCATGTCAAATATTATTTAAATTCTCATTCTAAGATCATAAAATCATTTTGTTCCAGAGAATGTGCAGAAGTTGGAAAAATTATTTTTTCCTGAGTTGCAATTCTTAAGTTTATATTGCATTTTTATTGAAACATATTCATAAAACATTTTGAAAGAGGTCTTACTCATCTGTAAAATAATTTAATGAATACAATTTCAATTTGCAAATTTCATTATCTAATTATCAACAGTGTCAGTTTTGTACAGATAAATAGAACCAATGTAACTGATATATATGTATGTTAATAATGCATATGTAGGCTGAGCCCTGGTGGTGTAAGTGGTTGAGTGTGGGACTGCAGCCCAGTGGTTTGGCCATTCAAATCCAGCAGCAGTTCTCAGGAGCAGCACTGGGTAGCACCCACGACCACCAGAAGTAGTGATGCATGCCCCCCCCCCCAAAAAAAACAAACAAATAATGCATATGTATATGTGTGTCTTTGTTAGTGAGTATTTGTAAAAAGGCTTACTTTAATGATTTGTAGAGTGTGACTCATGTGAAATGTACAGCAAGCTGGTAGGATAGAAACTCAGGCAGGAATGGATGCTGCTTTCTTGAGGCAAACTTTCCCCTTCTCTAAGGTGCATATCAGATTTTGCTCTGATAAGATTTTGCTTTGATGAGACTATCAACAGATCAAAGCATCATTATTGAGGAGAATTGAATTTAGCAGTTAACCACATCTATCAAAAGTTTTATGACAATACTAGGAACAATGTTTGATTTAAAAAATTCAGTCACTAGAATGAGTATTAACTTGATGGCTATGGGTCTGGTTTGATTTTATAACTCAGTTAAGTATTCCTGTGGTGCAGTGACTAAATGGTTTAGCTGTTGATTACAAAGACTGATGTTTTGAACTTATCAGCTATTCTATAGAAGAAAGATATGGCAGTCTGCTTCCATAAACACAAACAGTCTTATAAATACAAAGGAACAATTTTATTCTGTCTTCTAGTGCTTTTCTGAATTGTAACCAGTGTATTATATGTATTATATGATAGCCTTATTCCAGGGTGGTGTAAATGGTTAATATGCTTAGTTGCTAACAAAAAAAATTGGAGGATTGCTGTGTTAGTCCGGGTAGACTAGAGAAACAAATTTCATAGACATGCATATGGATATAAGGAAAAGGTTTATATACAAGAGGAACAGGACATTGAGAAAATATACCATCTCAGTCCAGTTCAAAGTCATAAGTCTGATCTTAACCCATATGCCCAAAATCAGTCTACAAAGTCTCCTTCCGACTCACGAAATCACAGGTCAGTGGATGTAGAATCCCGGTGCTGTCAGAGCTCTCCACATGGCTTCTTGCTTCCAGGTCTCAGAGTCCATCAACAGCATCCCATGGTGGCAGAAGCAACTCATCGCTGCAGAGGTCTCCATCTGGCCACCCCAGCTTCAGTGGTCTGGCTCCATCAGTGCAAAGCTGTGTGGTCTCTCCGCCGGCTCCTCCAGCTTCTTGGACCCTGCCATCTTGTCTGTGATTCATCATCTCTGAGACTAACTCCCAACAATTGGAGAAGATAGCTTCTCACCTTCACAAGGGAAATATCGCAAGACTTCCCAGGAGTCTCAGGAGAAAGCCATGCCCACATGGAGAACTCATTGGCTACTCAATAGTTATCTCCAGATTAACAGGTTAGACTCCACCCCTACAATCAATCATAAAATTAACCCCTTGTTAATTTTATACTTTCACATAACTCTGTAACCATATGTAACCTTCAAATAAACAATAAAATCATATCTATACCGAACAGGATAAAACTAAAATGCATACAATTCAACCTGTGTCACCATCATTTAAAAATAACATTCTATAAGTGATCAAGACAAAAGATATCCTGTGCCTTACAACTGTAGTTACAAATTATCTACACCTTGATCCTATAATCCTTTGAATATATATTCCACCACCTATAAAGGTTTGCAAGGCAAACACCTCATGCCTTCATTTCCCTATTTTGGGTATCTAATTTCTATATTGTACACTTACATCAACCCAGTGCTCTGAGGAAACAACCATATCTTTCAACATGAAGAATCTTCATTCCAGTTGGAAACTCGTGAAGTGTGCATCCATTAGCAAAGTCAAATCAGGCCATCCATAAAGTCAGCAGTGATATGCACCAGTTCACAGACTCAAATCGCTTCTCTTTCTTTGGTTGAGTTCTGGTCAACTCAATGTGGGTTGTCTCAGTCTCATCAGGGTATCCATTGGTCGCCTTCCCTTTAGACCATGGTCCCATCACCAATTCTCAACATGCCTAGCCCTCTCACACTAGGACATGAACTTCAGACCAGTCAACCCGCTCTCATCATCTCTTTTTCCTGTGAATCAAGTCCATGGGTGTCAGTGGCCAAATTCAACCTGCCTCTTTATTGCTACAGTTCTCCTACTTCTATTCAAAGAATAGCTCCAAGAGAAACCTAGCAAGCATTTCAGCCTGCCAGTTTCTTTTAATGTTCAGTCCCAGAGAGGAGTTATCTTCATGGTTCCAGATTCCTTCGCTTCTGAAAATAATCACTAGTCAGGATTTTCCAAGCAAACAGACTCTATTCTTCTCTTAGAATACAAGTATCCCCAGTACTCCAAAAGACTGGGTGGGGCTAATTTCTTCAAAGAAGTCTTTCCAGGTGTGGCCTAAACCCATCTAAGGAGAGGGTGAGGTTAATCTCTTCAGACATGTCGTTGATGCTAAGTCCTAAATCCTCTAGAGGTCAATGCATGGCTTGAGGTAACTGCATTTACAAACTCTTTGATACTTCCCAACAAATATTTCTATACATTCTTATATTTACAATAATAGGCATAAGAAATCAGTATAAACAGCATGGTCAGAAATCAAAATTCTTAAAACAGTCAAAGTCAATACTAATTAAGCTTATCTATATCCTTATCTAAACTGCTGTTTACACAAAAACGTTGAATTAGGTCTCTGAAGGCATCAAAACAGATTTCTGCTTTCGGTCAGGCATTCTGACCTTCTTAATCATTGTCCTAGAGCAGAATCCCCATTTTATATAGGAATAACCAAAAACAGCATCCAAACAAAGTAATCAAAACTTTAACTTCCCACATTGTTTCCAAAAAATAAACTTCAGTAAACTGCAAGGACCTATCTGACTTCTGGCTAGCCAAAGAAGTAACAATACCATGAGGCACAAGTCAAACAAAGCTTCTACTTTCCATCTTATGATTTGTTCTTCTAGTACCCCACTCCTAAGGTACCATTATGTGTTAGTCCAGGTAGACTAGAGAAACAAATTTCATAGACACGCATTTGGATATAAGGAAAAGTTTTATATACAAGAGGAACAGGACATTGAGAAAACATCTCAGCTCAGTCCAGTTCATAGTCATAACCCGTATGCCTAAAATCAGTCTATAAAGTCTCCTTCTGACTCATGAAGTCACAGGTCAGTGGGTGGAGAATCCCGGCGTTGGCAGGGGTCTCCACATGGTTCCTCGCTTCCAGGGCCCAGGGTTTATCAATAGCGTCCTGTGGTGGCAGAAACAGCTCATGGCTGGCAGGGGTTCCCTCAAGGCCTCTCCAGCTTAAGAAGTCTTGTTCCATCAGGACAAGGCTGTGTGGCTTCACCTCTGACTCCTGCAGCAGTTCAGACACTGCCATCTTGTCTTGTTTGTAATTCCTTGCCTCTGAGATTCACTCCATTCTCCTTTAGCGACTTAGGTTCTGAGACATTCAAAAGGCAGTTTTTACACCTGTACTCAAGATATACATTACCAATACTCATCTTATATATAGGAATAACAAAAGACAAAGCCATGTGGTCTCTCTTCCGGCTCCTACAGCTTCTTAGATGCTGCTATCTTATCTTGTCTGAAATTCATCATCTCTGAGACTAACTCCCAACAACTGGAGAAGATAGCTTCTCATCTTCATGAGGGAAATATTGTAAGACTTCCCAGAAGTCTCAGGAGAAAGCCATGCTCATACGGAGGCCTCATTGGCTACTCAATGGCTATTTCCAGATTAACAGTCTACACTCCACTCCTACATTTCAATCATAAAATTAACATAAGCACATGACTGCCACAATCACATTTACCCAGACATGCCTCAGAAGAAAGACCTAGTGATCTACTTCAGAGTAAGCATACTTTAAAACCCTTTATAAAATGGAGCACAATTCTACACTCTAACATAAGTTGTCAGCATCAATAAAAATCACCTAATTAAAACAGGTCTGTAATATTTTCGTCAAGTTGACCACAAATTAACCAACTTATTAAATATTGACCATTGAGTTTTCAACAATTTGTAAATATATATTTAATAAATTTAAAACATTTATTGTGAATCAGGTATAGATGAGTCACTATGGAGTCTGTACTGACTTGTTAACAATGGAAGTGATGTACGAAGTGGATGATTGATAATGTTCTTTAGCATATAATGACAATGATGTATCTAACATCTAAGGCAAGTCCAAGTGTAAGCATGTTCCAATTCTGTGGGTTAGTTGTGAGGCTAGAGGCTTCTCCTGACTTACATGGTTTCACGAATTGATGAATTCCATGACGGGCTTGTGGCTGCAGAGGTGAATGAATCCAAGGTCCGCAGGTAAAATCGTAGGCCACTGACAACTCCCAAAACTGGAAAGCAAGATGATAGGTCATTGGCCCAAACACCAGAGGTCAATGAATCAGAAACAGAATTCAAATGTAACAACAACGAAGACAAGCATTGCCACAGCATCCACTTATGTTGAACTTTATGAACTATAGATGTATGAATGGATTCTGGGTTTTCACTTAATTGCTCCCATTTAAGAACAACTAATTCTTATGATATGGTCCTGCCTGATGCTAGACTTCAAGAGCAGATCACTGAACATGGGAATGCGAAAGTATGGTGAAGAAAGTAGATGGTGCCCAGCTATCAGAAACAATAATGTCTGGGGTCTTAAAGGCTTATTTTTAAACCAACAGCCATTTAAGTGGGGCATCAATTAAGTCCTCATGGAATAATCCCATGGAATCATTTAATATTGCACTACTGGCTTCAAAATTTTTTTGAGGTTAAAATATTATGAGCTTATTATTCTTCTTGGTTTTCTGATTCTAGGTCTTTGTATATGCCACTATAATTCTTCACTTTGTCTTCTTGAGCAGCCCTTTTAAATATTCTGCTGAGTATGTTTACTTCATTATTTATTTCATTTGACTAAGTAACTCTCAAATTATGAGCATTTCAAAGTCTTCTCTGACATAAATGCTGGCTCTTTCTTTCTTTCTTTCTTTCTTTCTTTCTTTACTTTTTGCTTTCTTCATGAATGCTCTTCTTCATATTTTCCCCTAAATTCATCAGGTCTCCTGTAAAAGTGTTCAAAGTTTTGCAGTTAAGACCTAGCAATTCCTAAAAATAATAACAACTCCCCCCACACACACAATTTACTAATTTTTTATGATATAATATAAACTAATAAAATAACTTTCATAAGAATCTGTTTTGATTCCATCAACTGTAAGAAGTTTAGCAACATCCTTACTGAAATCACAGACTTGACATACTCAATTGGAAGAACGTTGCTTTGGGGATGTTACCAGCTTCCAATATAAGTGGATACTGTGGAAATGCTTGTCTTTTGTTGTTGTTGTTGCATTTGAATTCTGTTTCTGATTTATTGACCTCTGGTGTTTGGGCCAATGACCTATCATCTTGCTTTCCAGTTGTGGGAGTTGTCAGAGGCCTACGATTTGACCTGCAGACCTTGGATTCATTCACCTCTGCAGCCACAAGCCCATCATGGAATTCATCAATCCATGAAACCATGTAAGTCAGGAGAAACCTCTAGCCTCACAACTAACCCACAGAATTGGAACATGCCTACACTTGGACTTGCCTTCCACACCTTTGTGAAATATTTTTTTTGATAAAAATTTCTCATTATTTACACATACTAGTTTCACTGGATTTTTTTCTACTGAACCTAGCCTAAGATCTCCAAGTGCTAGTTAAGCAGGTTCTGTTGACCTCATTTTATTGACACAATCTTTCCTTACACATGATATGGTACTTCTGTCTGGCTGGAGACTGCTCTATATGTTATTTTCCTCAACTATGTAATCATCACCTCTGCTTTGATCTTTCAGTTAAATTGTCAATAAAAAATTCTGAAAGTCCTTCATTAGCTACACCTCACTGAGGTCCATCTATTCTGCAGGTTCCTAGGAAAATAATAGGACAATCAATTTATGTGAAATGTTTTGTAGTTAATCATTTCTTTTTTCTGACAGGAATTTTCCCTTAGTCTAACTTCTTTTTTATTGATTGGGATTGGGATTAATACATATATGAAATGATTGCATAGTTCAATTGCATCCAGCATAATGTACATTTGCTATCACAATCAATTTTCAAATATTCTTTTTCTATATTGACACCTTGACATTGTTACCCTTTCACTCCATCCCCAGCTCTGTGCTCCTCTTCCCCCAAAACACATACTCCCTGAAAACACTTATACAGAGAACCAATGCCTTTCTTTACCTACTGCTCAGAATTTCAGCTCCAATACATTTGTGTATTGAATTTTTTTTTTAAAAAAGGAAACTGTAGCAGCTCAATAAAACTCCAACCAGTCCCTGATTAAAGAACTTAACTTGGTTATTAATAATATACAGAAATTACAATGTAAAACTTCCAACTTTTAGGTAAGAAAACAAACTTCGCCCCCCCCTGCCCCCACCATTGTGCTAAGATTACCTCAACCCATCAGACACTCCTACCAGAATACTAAGTAATCCCACTGGAAATTCAAATCAAGCTGGGGAAGTGGAGCATGTTTATCTCCAAGAAGTTGATTAAGATTTTGTTGGTTGAAAAATGTGTTAGTATGGGCAGACTAGAAAAACAAATTCATAAACACAAATATGGATATAGGGGAAAGGTTTATATACAAGAGGGATGGAACATTGAGGAAGCATCCCAACCCACTCCAGTCCAAGGTCATAAGTCAGACACCAGCACATACATCCAAAACCACTCCATAAAATTTCCCTCCAACTCATGAAACATGTGAAATGGCAACTGGACAATCACAGGCCAGTGGGTGCAGAGTCTTGTGTGTCCAGATCTGGCAGGAGTCCCCTCATGGCTCCTCATTTCTAGGGCTCAGGGTCCATCAGCAATATCCACTGGCAGTAGAAACATCGCAGTCCTGGCAGGGGTATCTCTGTGACTTTTCTGGCTTCAGAGGTCTGGTTCCATCAGAATAAGGCCATGTGGCTTCTCCTCTGGCTCCTCCAGTTCCTTGGATGCTGCCACTTTACCTTGTCAGTCAAGTGTGTCCCAACAACAGGGGAGATAGTCTCTTATCTCCAAGAGGGAAATATTGCAAGACCTCCAGAATTCTCAGAGAAAGCCATTCGCACACAGAGGCCTCATTGGCTATCTCCAGAGTGACAGGCTAGATTCCACCCTACCCTCCCCATCATGAAATTGACGTCAAGTACACGACCGCCACAAAAAATGTGGAGGAGCAACCTTCCATTAGGAAAAATTGCTTAGCAATACTTACATAGAACCCAAGGGGAAAATATACCTGGAACTAAGTTCCTAATTGGACACATTTGACGTAGTTTCTATGTAACCCTTGATGACCCAGTCCATGTGCTAAAGGGTATTGGAACTTGACACTGTCCTTTTGAGGCATGGAACATCCTTCATGGGCTACACCAGTAAGACTAAATGTGGAAACTCCACTAACTCAACAGGCTTTACTTCCCACTCACCCATTATCCTTGGACTTAAGCTTAAAGCTTTCTAGTCTGAGAAAAAAGCAGGTGATTGTTAGTTCAAGGGCATAGTGTTGGTGGATGTTAGACTTGGTAAGAATCTTTGGACTTGAGTGGCCTGGAACTACCTTATATTTGCTATTTTAATTCTCTACCTCCCGGCTCCCTTGTGACATTTATTAATCAGAAGTCATTTTTCAAAGAATAATTCTATTGGGGGCTCTTACAACTCTTATCACAATCCATATATTCATCCATTGCTCCACGAACATTTGTACATTTGCTGCCATCATAATTTTCAAATCATTTTACTTAAGCTCTTGGTATCAGCCCCTCATTTTTTCCCCTCACTCTCCCTCCTTTCCTCCCCCTTCCACTCTCTCTTGAAAATTTATCTTGATAATTTATCATTTTTTTCATGTCTTACATTGTCTGATGTCTTCCATCACCAATTTTCTGTCCCCCAGGGAGGGGGATATATGTAGATCATTGTGATCAGTTCCTCCTTACTCCCCCCACCTTCCCCTTCCCCTCCTGGTGTTGCTATTCTCAATAATAGTCCGGAGGGGTTTATCTGTCCTGAATTCCCTGAGTTTTCAGCTCCTATCTGCAGCTGTGTACATTCCCTGGTCTCTTCAGATTTGTAAGGTAGAATATAAGGTAGAATGGGGGTCATGGTAGTGGAGAGGTGCATTAAAGAACTAGAGGAAAGTTGTATGTTTCAGCGGGGTTATACTGCACCGTGACTGGCCTGTCTTTTTGTTGTGACCCTTCTGAAAGGGGGGTGTTCAATTATATGCAGATGGACTTTGCGAAGCACTCTGCACTCTTCCTCATTCGCAATGATAATGCTTTGTTCTGGGTCTTCGTTTCCTGTTACCTGATCTCATCAACACCTCATGATCACACAGGCAGGTACACTCCATCCATGTGGGTTTTATTGCTTCTCAGGTAGATGGCCAAGGGTTATCTTCAAGACTCTAAGACTCCAGGCACTCTATCTTTTGATAGTCAAGCACCATCAGCTGTCTTCACCACATTTGCTTATGCACCCATTTTGTCTTCAGCAATCTTGTCCAGAAGGTGAGTATCATGGAATGCCAGGTTATTAAAACAACGTGTTCTTGCTTGAGGGTGTATTTGACTGGAGGTTCAATGTCCACATGCTAGCTTAATACTAAACCTATAAATATATGTATGTAGACTTATTTCCCTATGGCTCTATATAAATAAATTTACATATGTCCATGCCTGTCTGTAGAACTCTGTAAATGCCCCTTTCCTCCTAGTTCTTTCTTTTTTTTTCCTTTTTCTTTCCTCTTGTCTCATTATCATGTTTGGTCTTTATTTGGGTTTCAGTCATTCCTCTTGGTTTCATTGTCCCTGATCAAGCTGTATCAGGCATCCTATGCCCTTCTAACCATCAATTTTAGATCACTTGTTGTTCTCTTGTCCACGAGAAAGAATTGTTTTACAATTGTGAATGAATGCTGTTATTTTTTTTTTTTGGCATCACTGCCCTGGTGGTGGGAGTAGGAGGCCCAGCCTTTGCTCTTGTGAGCTGGAATTGAACCTCCATCCCAGTGGGCCGCAGTCCCACGCACAACCACTATGCCACCGGGGCTCAGTCCACTATTATTTTTTTCCTATCATCAATTCCTATTTTTTATTTAAATAGTGTCCAATCACTTCAGAGTCTAATGTGTACATGTCAACAACTCAATTTGTAGCTGTCCTATACTTGTATAATTTTCTTTTCTCAATATTGTTTTAAATTCTATACCATTGACTAAACTAATGACACTATCAATGTATAGTGCTATGTCTTATTCTGTTATGCATAGGAACCAGATGTTAGCAGTTATAAATCATTATCCCGCTTCATAGAGGCTTTCTATTTGTGTAAATATTTATAGATTTGAAAACTCACAAGGGGAGTTTCCAACACTGTCCTTACAGTTGCTATAAGTCAGCATAGATTAGATAGAAGTAGAAGTGATGCCCCAGGTGGATGATTGATAATGATCTCAAACATCAACTTATATATTAAAAAAACATAGATGTTGGAATGGATTTGGGGCTTGTACTTAATTCTAGCACCAAGCTAAGAACAATTAGTTTTTATGTTGTTGTCCTGCTTGATTCTTGACCTCATAAAGAGATCACTGGAGATGTGGGTGCTATAGAAAATAGAAAAATATGCTGAAAAAACAAGATGGTGGCCAGTTATCAGAAGGAATAGCCCCTGGGGTCTTAAAGACTTGTTGAAAAAAAGCAGTAAGACATCAATTAAGGTCACATTGAATAAACAAGCTAGCCTATGTGAGCCAAGATTTAAAGAATAAAATCCAAATCCAAAGAAAGGATGGTATCATAGCTTAAACTGTGATTACCTGGTTTATAGGAGGCTATGGAATAACAATGGAAGCCCAAAGACCATTTCTAGCATTTACACATGAGTTGAGCCTCCTAAGAATTCCTTCTAATCATAGTTGAGGGATGTGACTAGCCTTGTTATTTGACAGGAAACATTGGAAATTCAGTTATGGTAGACGTAGCTAGTTTACAATGTAATATCTTTTATTTATCTCCCCTTTGGCCCATTTAAAGGTTTTTTTTTTTTTTAAGTGTAAGGAAACACATGTAGATTCAACCTCTGGTGACTCCCCTTTGACTATAGATCAGAGATATGAATAGCTTTGCTATCACATAGAATGTGTTGGAAAGTGGATTTTTACAGATGCAGGTAGATCAAGACAATAACTTGTAATTTGATTTCCCTTTTGACTTATTTAAAATTTGTTCTAATTTTTAATATTTTCTGCTTTCTTTTCGATCAAAGTTTGCCTCTTTTTTACTTTTTTATCATTGCTAGTATTTTTTTTGCTTTCTTAATTTCTTTTCTGCAGATGAAATTCAGGTCAGTTCTGTGTATAGATAGTAAATGGATTAATAACTACTTGGGGGTATGGCAGGAGAGGTTGAGAGAAACTGGGAGCTCGTAACAACAAGAACAAAAATGAATGAAATGTTTGAAACCTGATTGTGAGGTTGATTGTACAATTCTTCTTGATGTGACCAATGTGACTGTATGATGTGTATATTAAAGGCCAATACAATTGTTTAAAAAATCAACTCCATTTCCACATTTTCGCAGAGTCCACTCATTGCCTTCCTGTTGATTACAAATCCTAGTGACCCTATTTAGGATTTCCAGAGTTGTAAATCTTTATGGGAGCACAGAGCCTCATGGTTCTCCCTTAGAGTTTTGGGTGGTTTTGAACCACCACCTTGACAGTTAGCAGAATAATGAATACCTGACAGTACCACCAGGGGCCCTTACACTTGAAGCAGTAGCAGCTATTTAAAAATTAATCTCTATCCTCCTCCTTTTTCTCCTTTCTTCAGGGATCATAGATCCCTTGCTTTTCATAATACTTAGCCCTACACTCTCACATTCCAACCTGACCTCTGACCTGTCTTCTCCTTGAGAAGAGTCTAGCTTTCTCTCTAGTCTCACTTGTCTCTTAAGTGATTTTAATCTGATGAAAATTTCCTTGGGAGATTCTGAAGAATAAAATTCTCTTCTGCCGTACAGTCAAAATATGAAATTCACTGCCCTTTAGTTAATTCTAACTCACAGTGACCTTAGAAGGATAGAAGTGGGAGTTGTGACTTTCTAAGACTGTGACTCTTTACAAGACTAGAATGTCTTGACTTTCTTCCAAGAAGCAATGGGTGATTTAGATTACTTTAATCTAAAATAAATTTAATTTTAACTGGTTGGACTTAACTCTATTTTCTGGTTATGTGATACTGGGCAACTTCTTACAATTTTCTGAACCTTGGCTTACTTCATCTTTAGAGTTGATACACTTTCCCACACAAAATAAACAAGACACAGAAAAACACAGGAACAAAAGGAAAGAAATCAAAACAGCAACAACAAAAACCCAATGACAAAAAAATAGAGAGAGAAAGAAAAGTCTGTAAATGATTCAAGGTACATTTGTTGACCTATAGAAGTGTTTTCTGGTCAAATCTGATGGGGTGCTACTCTCTGGCCCCAAAGTCTATTTTTTATATTCCCCTGGGACTTCTTTGCTCTGCTCCTCTTGCTGTTCTGTTGCACACTGTGTGGTGGGGTCAGATTGGGCGCAATTCCCTCAGTGTACCTCCAATTTTTTCTCCTGTAGGTCTATGGATCAAGGGTAGATTTTGGGTATTTTAGTAGAGATGGCCCTATATGGTCCTCTCTGTGCTACTCTGATCAGGAATATCGCCCTTAAATCGTGGGGGGCCAGGATGTGCTCCAGTTTCTCTTCCTCTCCCTTCATTTGCTCCTGTTTCGCTCTGATCAGACATGTCCCTCTCCCTAAGCTGTAGCGTCAGTGCTGTCCTCTGAAGTAAATTTTTCTGGAGGAAGAAGCAGCTGTCCACATAGCTGGGATTGGGCGCCAGCTTTTCAGATTTCTCTACTGGCTCTCTGCTTCACACCAGTATGTTGCATTCACATCTTGGAGTGTCAGGTTGAAGTGTAGTCCCCCTTTTCCTATGATGATATAAACAACACCCTCCCCTGTTCCCTCATTACCCAGGTCTTTTTTCCTCCCCCCTCCTTTTGAGTTGGCTGCCATAAGAATTCAGTACATTTCCAGATGCTTTGTGTTTGCTTTTTTTTTTTTTTTTTTTTGAGTCAAGGAAAGTATATACTTTACAATTGAATTGCACTTTACAACAGAGGCAGAATTAACTTGGAGGATGCAGGGACCTATCAAATGGAGTACTAACTCATTTTATAAAGTCAAGATAGCATTATTTTCCTTCCTTGTACAATAGCTTGTGTCAAAAAATTAACAACATCTGACCTAAATATTATTGGGACATTTTAAAAGTTCAAATATATGCCATTACTAATGTATTACTTTTACATTTTAGGCCATTTGGGAATTTTGAATTGCACTGTGTCCAAAGATAATGCTTGATTAATTGGTTAATTATTGAATTAGCAACAGTGTTCATGAAATAAGCGTTTTTTTATTAGTAGGGACTGACAAATTAATCAATCTTATTGATAAGGCATTAAATGCTTAAATAGTTCAAAACATTTTATGAATTTTGAAAATGTTTCTGGCTCATGCAGGACACAATTATAAAGAAAACATTAGGTTAAACCAGAGTATACCTCACAGAATATAATTGCCATGTGCTGTGAGACTTGTCTTTGAAATGGTTTTAGATGGAAGAGGGGCGCAGGGAAGGGGATGATTTCTTAATAACAAGGATTCTTACTGTGATCCTTATGTCTCCTGTTATCATGGATCTATTCCTGTAAAACCTGTAGTAGTAATTTTCTAAAAAAAGAATTTGAGGACTAACTGCTGATATATAATTATAGTCATGTTATTATGTTTCTTGGTGTAATTCACTATAATCAAAGTTGTATACTCTCTGATTATATGTCCAATTGTTCTATCAACCATGAAACTGTTGCTAGAAATGTTCTTTAGAATCCATTTAACCCCTTCTTATCAGTCTTTTATGCTTCTGCATTTGCTGTGAAGTTTTGAAGATTTTGTCCCTAAGATGTTCATTATATTCTATACAAATTTCCTTGGGAGGAGTTTCTTTTAAATTTTATTTATTTACTTTAAAATCTTTGTTGTGACTTGGGTGAAAGTTTGCAGAGCATACCCATTTTCTATTCAATATTTTACACAACATATTTTGTTTCATGTCATGGGTTGCAGGCCCCACAATGTAGGATTATACATTCCATTTCCATTTCCCCTTCTTTCCTAACCCTTCCTGCTTTCTGAACTTTATTTCTGGGCTACTGCTCTCTTTTTTATTTCAAAAGGTTGAATATTTTAAAGAACACATACCTCCCTGTGTCAGACAGGGTTCTTTAGAGAAACAAAAGCAGGTCACTTATGATTTTATATATCAATATGGATAGATATATACAACATGAAAAAATAAAGAGTTAATTAGTCCATAGAGCAGTACAGAGGGCTCAGTTCAACTCACTTCTCTGAGACAGTTAATATACTGGCAGTCCTTCAACTCACAAGGGCTGCTGGGTGCAAGTCAGGGAAGCAGACAGCTGAGTCTTCATTAGAGTAATACAGGCAGTCCAGCCGCAGGCAGCAGATAGCAAGGCAGGTCAACAATAGCCAGCTAGATGACAAGGTCTGACAGCTACTAGGTCAAGTGGATGTATACTTTAGCAGTGTTGTGAAGCAGGTCTGGGAGGAATGTCAAACTACAGAGACATGGTCCATGGGTTGGGTGTCCCACAGGTATGATAGTTCACAAGTTGAAGTAGAGAACTAGCTAAGGCAGCCACATACTGCTCCAACAATCAGAGAGCAAGAGAAAGAAAGGTGAGGCTCCCTGAGCCATTTATCTCTTTGCCCTTCAATTAAACTGCAACCTTATTAATCCCACATGTGTTTATTGGCCAAGCTCTACATCTTCCTCCTGAGGACACACCATACCTAAAGCAGAGTGTCCTGCTCTTCACTTCATCTAGACCTTTGCTTTCACTTTCTATGTCTCCCTCTGTGCCTCAGCTTGCAGCATGCACAGAATGACCTGGACCTGACAGGAGGAACCAACTTTTTAATAGGGCTGCCCACACCTCTGCAGTCATCTCTGAGATAGCAGCTGTCAAAATGGGGGCAGACGAGAAGGGCTGCCCTAATTCATTACCGCTCTTCCATGCTGGTTTGCTGCATAGCCACACCTATCACTGTGTCTTATTTTCAGGGAAAGGTTTATATCACACAAGTGCTTAGAACTTCTGCTACACCTTATTTCATAGGTATGTCTTAATTTCAGGTAAGCACAATATCACATTTCCTAGTGTTACCACTCACCATGTGTCTATTGTCTGACTGAAAAGTGAGTCTAGTCAGGGGTGAAGTTTGTTCTAGGCCTGAAAGGTTAAAAAGGGCCATACTCTCAATGGTTCCACCAGGAATCTTAGTAGGAAGTCTTTTCCTATTTTATGATTTTGAGATTTATTCTACACTTGCTCTCACTCTATTTCAGAATTTCTAATGTGATCCCTTGCAAAGCATTTGGTGTTGGTACACAGGCACCACCTAGTTTTTCTAGTCTCAGTGTCAGGCAGACTAAGGTTTCTTGGATGAGTTCTTTCCATGAATCTTCAAGTTCTTCACTCTTAGCTTTCTCATGACACCAAAATAAGAGGCAAAACATTGTGTTTGTGAACGCAAACCCAATGTCATAGATACGATGTCGACACTTAGTGACTCTATAGGAGAGGCTAGAACTACCACCGTGAGATTTAAAGGCTGTAAACGTTTAGGAAGATCTTGTCTTTCTCCCTCAGAGTTCCTGATCATTGAAAACTGCTGACCTTGCTGATTGCAGCCTCCCACATAACCATGACATCAACAGGACTCCGACATTATGGCCATTGAAGTTAGCATGTCCTGACACGATGGTTCTGAGGCCTCAGTGCTAGCATCTCTTTCTGTCACTATGTTCAGCTAAACATTGCACCTCTCCTCCCTTTAGGGTATATTCATAAATATATCTCAAACACAAATAAATTCATGAATAGAAATATCCTATGTCAAATATATGTCTGTCCATGACTAGTGTCCTATTATCCTTCCCACATTTGTGCAGATTGTGTGTCTGTCTGCATCCACTTGAGGGTCCAGAATTTCATACCAAGAGTGAAAAGGGAATAGTTCAAGAGAATAAGCCCCAGAAAAGTAACTAAAACTTAACCCTAAGGAAAAGCTTGGTTACAATCTTTTTTTTCTTCTCATACTAAACAAATTCCTTGGTCTACAAGGACTACACAGTATTGTTTGGGTTTGAGCAGCATAGGCAATGACAGGTACAGATGCTGTCTGCCTTTCTTCCTGTGCCTGTGGCAGACATTGACAATCTAGGTATTCTTATCTCACATGACCTGAAAATTTTTGTCAATGTGGTTTTAGGCAACCACAAACAAATATTCATTATTGGCTTACATGATAGAATTTCCCTTTCCTCTTTAGAGTAGAGAATATGACTAAACACTTTTATTGATGCTTGTATAATGACAATGAAACCTGTTTTTATCAGATGTGCAGATGATGTCACCACCATAATGTGAAGGCTGACTCTTATGAGAGGAGTTTAATGTTGTGCAAAGAAAAGGACAAGTGCTTGAGTACAAGTGCGAATTTTGACACCAAGTGTAACATGGAACAAAATGTCCCGGCCTGCGGGTCCGTAATTCGCAAGTCCTGGAAGGAGGAGCGGGAATTTGGGGGACAGGAGATGGGAGAAATGGAGACAAGACAGGATTCTGATCAAGTCTCGTTTATTTGGGAGAAGTAAACCAGTTTTATAGGGCAAGCAAGCTTAGGCAATTAGCATATGGTGATCTTCAAAATTAACAAATGAATGGCAGCACAGCTGCAAGTCAAGCTTCAAAGGCCAGGGCTGTTTACAGTTACAAAGGCGACAAACTACACACCTCAGGCAACAAACTGAAACAGAGTTCAGGCATATCTGGCCTGTAGCCAGGTCAAGCATGTCCTGTCCGGGCTGGATTGGCTCCGGACAACAAAACACATCCTTCTGTCCTGTTTCCTATTTCTCATTTGTAAATGAGAATTGGTATGTGCCTATTAGATTTGCAGTTAAGATAAAAAATGGTAATGGATGTGAAAAACCGTTGTAAAGTGTCTAGTGATATATACATGCCTGCAAACTTGCTATTTTCACTTTAGACATGCGTATGTATCTTTCTATCTTAAACCCCTATTTGTTTCTTAACCACCACCCCCTCAAACCACTGCAACCATTCATCTGTCATTTGTCATGCTGTGTTGGCTTGTATGGTGCTGTGGTGTTGGAAATTGTTGACTGTGAGTAGGTTTCAGGAGACTTCCAGACTAAGAGCAGATTAACAATAAGGGAGATACTGTCCACTTATGCAGGATTGTACACTGAAAACCTATGAACAACAATGGAACATCATATGACATAGTGCAAGAAGATTAGCCTCTCAGGTTAGAAGGTATCCAAAATATGATTGGTGGAGAAAAGAATTGACATTGATGATTGGATAAGCTGAAATCATAAAGAATTTCACAATACTTGGATCCACAATTAATATTAATGTAAGAAGCAGTCAAAACTTAAGTGGTGCCTTGCATTAGGCAAATCTGATGGAGAAAATATATTTAAGTATTCAAGGGCAAAGGTATCACTTTGTGGACTCAGGATTCAAGTCCTGGCACTTTCAATAGCCTCATATGAATGTGAAAACTGGACAATGAAGACTGGAAATTGCAAAAGAATCAATATTTTTGAATTATGGTGTTGACATAGAATAGAGAACCTACCAGGGACTGCCAAAGAACAAACATATCTACTTTGGAAGGAGTACTGCCAGAATGCTCCTTAGAAGTGAAGATTATGAGACGTCCCCTCACGTACTTTGGGCATTTTACCAGGAGAGATCCATCTTTGGAAGCTGAGACCACATTAGAATCAGGCCTGGCTCACCTTCTGGAGATGCTGTAGTATTCCTTCTTGGGAGACTCAGTGGCAGGCCACAAGGCTTAGAGTGATCATTCCCACTGATAGTAAAGTCTCAGTATCCAGCCGTCCCTGTGTGACATGTGACACCACATCAAGGATCAGCATGGCTAATGCTTACGTAGGCATGGCTGTGGTCCAGCAAGCCACTTAACCTAAGAGACATCTAAAACAGGTGAGATGCAAAAGAGATGGGAATGTTTTCGTTATTTTCCCTGTCACTCCTCCTTTACTCCTCTTTCTGTCTTCTTTTCTTCCAGAATTCCTTAAGAGAATACTTGGCTAAAGGTTAGGCAAGTTTCCCATCTCTCGCTGGGCTTCCAATTAATAAACTCTTTTTTATCAGACAAAATGCTAAGAGATATTGAAGTCAAATTTGATAGAAGTCAAGCTTTTGAATGAATTGTTTCATTTCTACTCAAGATAATGTGTGGTAATAGTCACATATTTCCTTACTGTTTGCTCAACCCTGACAGGTGAGAACTTGTTTCCTCAATTGTTTGAAAAATCTGAAAACAAAACAAAATACAAAACCAAAAACACATTTCAGGATGTAGAGTTTCAAAGAAATACATCCATGGTCAAGTTTGGTGACATAACCTGACCACCTTTTCTCCCCTCCTCTCTTCCAAACTCAATAGAGATATTTGGAAGTGAAGATTGCTTTTCATCTAGTTCATATTTGGGGCACATAAGAGACCAGCTTCATCCTGCAAATTTATTGTCAGCAGCATGAAAAAAAATTACTCCAATAAAAATAAAGTATGAAATTCCAAGAGTATTGGGTGCATTTGTTTTCTTCCTTTTGTTTGGATTTATGTAAATTCCCCTGTGGAACTAGGCACGTATAAACTTTAAACTTTTCTGGCAAGTGGGCATAGGCATGCATGTCATATGTTCAAAGAGTGTTTCGTGCCCTCTCTGTACACTTGCAAAATTAACTAAACTAGCTAGGGGTCCATTTGGATAGAACTTAAATGCTATTCTAAAAGTGAAATAACACTCAGAATTTCAGTATGAACATGAGATGAAAACTGTGTTCTTTTACCCAGTGGACTGGCAGGCAGTGTGGGCGGTAAGTTCATGAGGCCCAATGTAAGAATCATAGGCTTCGTTCGGGAAAGGGCTCCACAGAAGATTCACTTCTTGGATCTTCTCAGGAGGAGTGGAACTGAGCGAGTGCATAAGATAAATTTTATCTCAATTTGGCAAGAAAAGAAACAAAATAGAAGCAACAACAACAAAAATATGCTCTTTCAGAGCTGAACTCACACAGCAATGAAATAGATTATTTCATAAAACAGTGAATATTCTGACAGAGGAAGCAATAAAAATTGATACTTGTTAGAGACATAGAAAACATTTTTTACTCAATGATATCCATTATAACTCTAACATTCATGAACTCTCTTGCTCTGAATAGCACATTACTACAGGCAGTTATAGAAAATAGCTACAGGATATAGAAAATAGCTAAGGAAAGCTATATTGATTGTGCAGGATATATGATTATATGAATTATGACTGTAGGTCCAGTTCCACCCACAACTTATCAATATCAACATATGAAAGCTAATTGCTGTCAGTATAGGCCATTTCATCTTTCTGACATAAACATATTAGATCAACCTAAGGACCCCTTGTGACACTGTGGGTTAGATGTTAAGCTACTCATCACAAAGCCCACACTTCAAATGCACTAACTCTGAGGGAGAAAAGTAAGACTGATGTTGTATAAAGATTTTTATCTCAATAAACCATATTAGCTTGTTATTAGTAGTGTGAAGTTAATTTGCATGTAGCCAATCAAAGTAAAGCATGAAGAACTAGATTCTTAGGTGAGCCAATCACCACAGAGAAAAGAACCAAGCACCCATACCATTGTCCTGTTCTTAGTCTTAAAAGATGAATCTCTTGTTAAAGGCTCTGGAACCACAGAGATAACCTAGACAACTTCCAATGAGAGCGAGCGAGCTCATTCCTAGAAGGACATTAGGGTGCTTGTGGTACTTTATACCAGCCCAAAGGAACGCTGTACGGCCACTGTTATAGCACCACTGGAGGTGTAGCACTCTTTATTGTCTAACTCAGTTCTACCATGACCTTCTATATTTTAGTATTTGGGGATTATATAGTTCAAATTCTTCATGGGACAATACAGTCCAGTTCTGCCCTTAGACATTGGCACAAAAGGCCAAATCTTAGTCTTAGATTTTGGAGGGTCGGTATATCACAAATATCAAAATGAAAAGACTCTGAGAATGTTTTCTGATGGTGTATTGTCAGAGCAATTAGAGAAAAATATTAGAGAGATTTATAAGCTGAAATCGGTGCCTACTCAGGCCAGAGAATTCAGGGCCCTAGGAGATGGTGGTGGAGATTGATGGTCTGGTGCCCTGGGAAATTACATAGGGGTGGTTGTTCTTATTTAAAGCTAGCTTATATCAATTCAAAGTGGAATCTAAGCAAACTGAGTTCCTTAGATAACTAAGCTCCCAGTGTTTTGAGAAGCTGGAAATTCTGAGAGGGAAAAGTACAGTGTGGGGAAGAGACAGATTCCCCAGAATCAGTCTTAGGAGCTAGTCTGAGTCATGAGTCCCGATTCATACACTTCAGGTAACTAAGTCTTCAGTAGATTCAGCTTCTCTTCCTCCTCCCTCAGTAGACCAAGCATCCATTTTTTGGAAACTGGGTGGAGAAGAAATAAACTCAGAACCTTTTTGCAGAGGCATATAAAGGGGACTCAGAAATAGGAGTTTCTGAGACTGGTCATAGTTGGAGGAGCCCTGGTGTTATAGAGTGTTAAACTCTGAGCTGATATTGAATCCACCTTGGGAGAAAAATGAGACAGTCTGACTTATAAGCATGGAAACAATATGAAATATTCCTATAAGTTCACAAAGAGTTAAATCACTTGTGGAGGTCATGTACCTATGTTAATTTCATGATTGAGATGTAGGGGTGGAGTCTAGCCTGTTAATCTGCAGATAGTCATTGAGTAGGCAATGAGGCCTCCGTGTGGGCATGGCTTTCTCCTGAGACTACTGGGAAATCTCGTGATATTTCCCTCATGGATATGAGAAGCTCTCTCCCCAGTTGTTGGGAGTCAATCTCAGAGACAACGAACTACGGACAAGACAAGGTGGCAGGAGCAGGAGGAGCTGGAGGAGAAGCCACAAGGCTTTACCTGGATGGAACCAGACCTCTGAAGCTGGAGAAGCCATGTGGAGACCCCTGCCAGTGATGAGTTGCTTCTACTACCACTGGATGCTGTTGATGGACCCTGAACTCTGGAAGCAAGGAGCTATGAGGAGACCCCTGCCAGCGCCAGATTCTTCATCCACTGACCTGTGAATTAGGAGACTTTATAAACTGATATCAGGCATATGGACTGGATTTTTGGCTGGACTGGGTTGGGATGCCTTCTCAATGTTGCATTCCTCTTATATATAAATCTTTCCCTTATATCCATATGTGTGTCTATTTATTTGTTTCTCTTGTCTACCTGGACTAACACATCACTCAAGAGCAGTGGGTTTGTTAGTGGTTGGAGATTTTACATCGAATGAACCAGTCACCTGGAAGAACACTGCCCATTCTACTAGAGTTTGAGTTTTTAGTCTCAATCTTCTTATCCCCAGGCCTTCCCTCCTGACAATGCTCATCACCTACCGAGTGACCCTGGCTGACTCATCAATTTGCCCTAAACCCACTTTGCCTTGGGATATTGCATACTAAGTCCCTTACAGTTTCCACTTCAGTCTATTTTCTGCCAGTCTTAGTTTCTTTATGGAAAAACAAGCACAATTTCAGATCCACAACCCATGTGAAAATTTTGGCTTGATTCGTTCTTGACTGTGTGACTTCAGGAAAGTCATTTAACTCACATTTCAGAGCCTCTATTTTTACCATTATAAAATGTGGTGCTATTGTGAGAATTAAATATTTAGTGTATGAACCTCACCAAAATGATCCTGGCCTCAGAGTAGATACAGATCCTGGCAGTCTCTCTTAACTAATGGTGTTACTGAACTTGTGAAAGACACATACCTCAGCTCACCTAGTTTACACTGTGTGTTTGGGTATGTGAGTGTATGTGGAAAATCACATGTTCTTGTTGTTGTTCATTGTTTTCCCCCAGCACATCCCTCCCCACTCCCACCTCTCTCCACCTTATTTGAAGTTGTGTTCATTCTGACTCAGCAACTGTGCCAGAATAGAATGGCTGCATAGTGTTTCCTAGGCTGTAATCTTTCTCCCACAGAGTAGCTAGATGGACTTGAACTGCCAACTTTTCAGTTAGTGGCCAAGAATTTAGCCATTGTGTCACCAGTATTCCTTGTATAACTAATAGGTAGCCCTTTCAATATCTAAGAAAGGGATCTATAAATATTTCGAAGAGAGTATCCTATACAATTTTTGAAATAAGTGCCACAATCAAATTTAGGTGGTCAAAAATGAAGTTCTTTTCACTTTGGTACAGATTTTTCCTTCATCTTTCAGCACTTTAATTTAGGAGTAATCCAAATTGTGTTCCCTAATGGTCTTTGGTGTGCATTTTACAAATCAAAAACACAGAATAAACCAGAAGCAAGAAACTACCATTAGTATAATGGGTTTCATTTTTCTTCTTTCTTTTTAATATATTGTTTTTGAAGTGGATTCCCACAGGAATAGAACTTCCTTCATGAAAGTTGAAATGAAACTGAAGAGCTCTTCATACAGAGAAAGCCACATGAGGCCAAAAGTGTTTCCTATTTCATCTGCCTAATGAGAATGAATTTTCAGTGACATTGCTCTGAGGAATTTAGGCACCAAGTCTGGGGGTTATCTAATAAGGCAAACCCTATTTCAGGGAAAAGAGAAAAATTCAACAAGATCAGAACAGGCTGTCAGCCCTTCACAGAGGACTGGTCAGCAGCCCTGGTGGACATGGGATCATACTGTACCCAGTCTAATGGAGATCACTGGATCAGCTCAGAAGGAAGGTTTAGGCCAGGGAACACCCCCCTCCTTCAACCTGGTTGAGGGCTCTGCAGAACTGTGTGAACTTGGCTGGCATGTGCATGGGTTGACAATGATGTCTCTGTGTGTGTATATGTGCATGCATTCCATATAACATTTATGATATATTTATATTAAAGACGATTCCTTGATCTGAAATTCATGCTTAGCTGAGCAGCCTGCGTCTTTATTTGCTCCAGCTGGCAACCCTAATCAGGGACCTCACCTACTCTGGTTCTACCTTGCTTTAAAAAAATTTTTTTTTAATTTTCTTTTATTGGGGTGCAGCTCTTATAATCATACATATATCCATTTTCTCAAACATATGTCCATACTGTCATCATCTTCTACTAAGTATTTTCTTTCTACTTGAACCCTGGCCATCAGCTCCTCATTTTCTTACCTGCCATCTCCCTCCTCCCTCCTCCATGGCCCAAGGATAATTTATAAATTCTTTTTTTTCATGTCTTACACCAATTTCTGTCTCATTTCACCTACCTTTTTGATGTCTGTCCCTTTGGGATGGGAGTCATACGTCGATCATTGTGATCGGATCCTCCTTACTTCCCCCACCCCCACTGACCTTCAAGTATCGCTGCTGCCCTTAGTGGTTCTAAGGGGTTTATCTGTTCTGGATCATGAGAATGAAAGGGAGGGCAGAGTGGAGACCCAAAGCCCATCAGTAGTCAATTGGACATGCCCTGTCAGAATGGCCATAAGGAAGAGCCAGTAAGGGTGCAGTATTGCACTTATGAAACCCAAAACCATCCTCTAGTTCAGTGATTCTCAACCTCTCTAGTGCAGCAACCCTTTAATATAGTTTCTCATATTATGGTGAACCCCCTTCCCAGCCACAAAATTATTTTTGTGGCTACTTCATAGCTGTAATATAGCTACTGCTCTGAACTGGGCAGACCTTGTGAAAGAGTCTTTTGACCCCCGAAGGAGTCTCAATTCACAGGTTGAGAACTGCTGCTCTAGTCCTTTAGTGTTTCCTCTCCCCCACTACCATGACCCCAAGTCTATCTTACAAATTTGAGTAGACCAGAACATGTTTACAGTACAGATAAGAGCCTACTTTGCATTTTGATGCTGCATGTTACTTCTTTTTTTCCCCTTTAAAAACAGTTTTATTGGGGGCTTTTACAGATCTTATAACAATCCATACATCAATTGTATCAAGCACAATCACACATAGGTTGCCATCATTATTTTCAAAACATTTTCTTTCTACTTGAGTACTTGTTATCAGCTCCTTTTTTCCCCAGCCTCCCACCCTCATAAACTCTTGACTATTATCTTACATTGTCCACTGTCTCCCTCCACCCATATTTTTTATGTTTTTCCCCCCCAGTGTGGTGGGGGCTGGGATATTTACATGTTGCTCATTGTGATTGATTTCTCCTTTTTCTCCCTCCACCACCTTCCCCCTACCCTTGTTGAATCTCTACTCCCATCACTGTTTCTGAAGGATTTATCTGTCCTGGATTCCATTTGTTGAGAGTTCTGAATTGTACCAGTGTACATGCTCTGGTCTAGCCAGATTTGTAAGGTAGAACTGGGGTCGTTACAGTGAGAGGAGGAACTCACAGAATGTTGTGTATTTAGTTGGTTCTATACTAAAGTGACCAGATTTTAAGTGGAACACCATTGACTGGGGGTGGCGGTAGGGGTCCTTGATTAAAAATTTGGTCTATGTGGAGCAACAAAAATTTTCATAGAATGCAAAAATAGTATTGTCATATATTTATTTTAATTTTAAATGCCACGGGATGTTGTCAAATTATTAAAAAGTGGGGCATCTGGTCATTTTATTTTATACTAAACCCTGGCTGACTCATCCCTTCTTTGTTACCCTCTGTGAGGGGATGTTCAATTGTCAACAGATAGACTTTGAGTCTTCACTCTACCTGCCCCTACCCCCTTGCTTGTTTGCCTTGATATGGTTGTTTGTTTGGGGTCTTCTGATATCTGACACATGATTCTGTCAATATCTTGTGATCACACATATTGGTGTGCTTCTTCCATGTGGGATTTATTATTTCCCTGCAAGATGGACACTTCTTTAATTCAGGCCTTAAGACCCCAGGCACTATATCTATTAATAGCCAGACACCATCAGCTTTCTTCACTACACTTGCTTAGGCACCCATTTGACTTCAGCAATTTTGTTGAGAAAGTATCACAGAATGATATGTCATTAGAACAAAGTGTTCTTGCTTTGAGGGAGTACTTGAGTAGAGGCCCAGGCATTGGTAACTTTTAATGGCTACCTACTGCTTTGATGTTTCAGTTCCAGGAAAGGAAATGCTAAATTAATATCTGTTATATTATCTAAACTGGCTTATCAGGAAATAAACAAATGCACTTAGACCAACTGACTTCTTCTTATATGCTCATTTCTTCTCTTGAGGTCCAGATACTCCAGTGTAACTATATCATTTTTTTCTACTTTTCTGGATTTTTTTTTACATGGTAGGGTTTTTCACATGGTAGGGTTTAAGCAAGGGTAATGTAACTGAGGGGAAGTATTGAAACACCAATGAAGGTGGAACATGATGGTGGGATAGGAGGGAGATGGAAGGAAATAAAGAAAACAACTAGAAGGCAAAGGACACTTGCAGAGGTCTCAAAATAGTCATGTACATACATAAATATAATTATATATGATAAGGAGGGATAAATCTAAGAACATGTATTTGTATGTTCAGTACTGGGGTAGTGTGTTAGTCTGGGTAGAATAGAGGAACAAATTTCAAAGCCACGCATATGGATATAAGGAATGTGTTCATATTGAAGGGGAACAGGACATTGAGAAATCATCCCAGCCCAGTCCAGCTCAAATTCACAAGTCATATGCCTGAAATTGGTCCATAAATCTCCTTCTGACTCATGAAGTCACAGGTCAGTGGCTACAGAGTCCCAGCACCGACAGGGGTCTCCCCATGTCTCCTCGCTTCCAGGGCTCAGGGTCCATCAACAGCATCCCATGGTGGCAGAAGCAACTCATCGCTGGAAGAAGCCTCCATGTGGCTGCCCCAGCCTCAGAGGTCCGGCTCCATCAAGGCAAAGCCGTGTGGTTTCTTCACCGGCTACTCCAGCCTCCCAGATGCCGCCATTCTGTGTTGCCTGTGATTAATCATCTCTGAAACTAATTCCCAACAACTGGGGAAGATAGCTTCTTATCTTCACTAGGGAAATACCATGAGATTTCCCAGGAGTCTCAGGTGAAAACCATGTCCACACAGAGGCCTCATCAGTGCCTCAATGGTTATCTCCAGATTAACAGGCCAGAATCCACCCCTATATTTCAATCATAAGATTGACATAAGTACATGACTGTCACAGGTAGCAAGTGGACTTGGGCCTTCACCCAGGTGTTACCTCAGTGCAAGAACACTGTGATGGGTAGGTTTGTTATGCTAACATGGCCACAGAAGATTGGTGGGTCTATTGTGACGGCATGGCCAATGAACACGCGGGATGAATTGAAGGTCCTAGATAGAAAGGGCTCTGCGAGTACCGCCCTCTCTCTTGCTTCCAGATCTTCGGACCAGAGAGCTGCCTTGTTTGTCCTGTGCCTCGACCTCCAGGCAACACTACCCGTGGGACACCTAATCATGGACTGTGTTGCTGTGTGTTGAGGATCCTTCAAGCCCTACTTCTCCACGCTCCTGGAATATACATCCCTCGAGCTGGGGACTATTGGACTCTGTCATCTGGCTGACTGTTGGCGACCTGCTCTGCTGTTTGCTGCCTGTAACCAGATAGCCTGGATTGCTCTACAGAGGACTACTCAGCGGCCCTCAAGACTTGAAGGACTGCCAGTCTTCTAGTTGCCTCATGCAAGTGAGTTGCACCGAGCAATCTGTACTGCTGTATAGATAGTTAGCTGTTTCTTTCTTATCTTATATACCTTTCTCTATATATAAATATACAAAAAGAATTACTAGTGTCCTGATTTTTATTTCTTTAAGAGAACCCTGCCTGACACAAACACTTTGTTCTATGACTCTGGTATTCCATAATACTCACTGGCCCAATATGAACACTGAAGTAAAATGGGTGCATAAGAAAATATGGTGAAGAAAGCTGATGGTACCCAGCTATCAACAGATATAGCATCTGGGGTCTTAAAAGCCTGAAGATAAACAAAAGGCCATCTAGCTGAGAAGTGGCCATGCCTATGCTGAAGAAGCACACCAGTTGGTGTGACCACAAGTTGTTGAAAGGATAAGGTCACAGGCATGAAACAGAAAAAAAAAAAGATCACTGTGTGCACACCTTCCTGAGGTGTCCACTGAGGACATGTGGGAGCATGAGCAAGAGTGTTGAAAGAAGCCGATGGTGCCCAGCTATCAAAAGATATAGTGTCTGGGATCTGAAAGGCTTGAGCCTAAACAAGCAGCCATCTATCTTAGGTGCAACAAAGCCTACCATAAAAGAAGCACACCGGCCTTTGCAACCATGAGGTGTTCAAAGAATCAGGTACCAGGCATCAAAGTAGAAGAAAAATCAAAATCAATATGTGCCCACCCTCCTGATATGATTGCTGAAGACAAATGGGTACAGAGGCAAACAGAGTGGAGGAAACAGATGGTGCCTGGCTACCAAATGATAAAGTGCCTGGAGTCTTAAAGGCTTGAAGATAAACGAGTGGCCATTTAGCACAGAAGCAGCAAAGTCCACATGGAAGAAGCACATCAGCCTGCCTATGTGATCAAGAAGGATCAAAGGGAGTAGGTATCAAGCATTGTGTGAGTTTGAGTAGACTAGAGAAACAAATTCATAGACACGCATATGGATATAAGGGAAAGGTTTATATACAAGAGGAATGCAACATTCAGAATACATCCCACCCCAGTCTGGTCCAAGGTCATAAGTCCAATGTTAGTCCATAAGTCCGATACAGTCTATAAAGTCTCCTTCCAACTCATGAAGTCACAGGTCAGTGGGTGCAGAGTTTCGTGTATTCTCCTGAAGTAGAGGCGTCCTGGCACTGGCAGGGGTCTCCCCATGGCTCCTCATTTCCAGGGCTCAGGGTCCATCAGCAGTGTCCATTGGTGGTAGAAGCATTTCAGTGCTGGCAGGGGTCTTTCTGTGGTTTCTCTGTCTCCAGAGGTCTGATTCCTTCAGTGCAAGCTGTGTGACTTCTCCTTTGGCTCTTCTGGCTCCTTGGACACTGCCATCTTGTCTTGTCAGTAGTTTGTCATCTCAGTCAATGGAGTGACTCCCAACCACTGGGGAAAATGATCTCTCATCTCCACGAGGGAAGTAATGTGAGACTTCCCAGAATTCTCAGAAAAAAGCCATGCCCACACAGAGGCCTCTTTGGCTACTCAATGGCTATCTCCAGATTAACAGGCTAGACTCTACCCCTACATCTCAATCATGAAATTGACATAGGTATATGACCGACACAAGCATCAAAGAACAATAATCATATCATTATGAATGAAGGGGAAAGCAGGGTGGGGACTCAAGGCCCACTTGTGGGGAGTCACAGGGAGGAGACAGGCCAGTCAAGGTGCAATGAGGCGTTGATGAAGCATACAACTTTCCTCTAGTTCCTAAATGCTCCCTCCCCCCAACTGTCATGGGTTCAACTCTACCTTACAAATCCTGCTGGACTGGAGAAGGTAGACTGGTAGAGATGGGAGCTGGAGATATGGGAAACCCAGGACAGATGAACCCCTCAAGGCCAGTGGTGACATTGGAGTTCCCAGATGGGTGGAGAGGTGGGAGTAGAGAGATGGAACCAAATACAAGGATCTACACATAACTTCCTATCTAGAGGACATCAGAGGAGTGGGTGGAGGAGATGTCAGGCAGTGTAAGATATCACAGAACAATAATAATTTATAAAGTATTGAGGATTGGTGGGGGTGGGGGGAGCAGGGACAGAGGGGAAAGGATAAGAAGCTGATATCAAGGGCTCAAGTGGAAAAGCGACTACTTGGAGAATAACAGCAGACATGTGAAAGTGCTTGGCACAGTATATCTGTGTATTGTGAAAAATGATGTACGAGCCCCTAAAATGATTTTTAATAAAGAAATTTATTGGGTGCTCCTCATACAACTCTTATAACAATCTTTTTTTTGGGGGAGGGGGGCGGGCATCACTGCTCTCCAGTGGTGAGAGTAGAAGGCCCAGCCCCACTGCTGGAATTGAACCTCCGTCCCAGTGCGCCGCAGTCCCGCGCACAACCACTATGCCACCGGGGCTCAGTCCCAACTCTTATAACAATCTTTACACACATCCCTTATGTCAAGCACATTTGTACATTTGTTGCCATCATCATTCTCAAAACATTTGCTTTCTACTTCAGTCCTTGGTATGTTAGTCTGGGTTGGCTAGAGGAACAAATTTCATAGACACACATATATATATAAGGAAAAGGTTTATATACAAGAGGAACAGGACATTGAGGCCAGTCCAGTTCAAAGTCATAAGTCCGATATTAACCCATATGCCTGAAATCAATCTATAAAGTCTCCTTCCAACTCACAAAGTCAGGTGAATGGGTGCTGAATCCTGGAGCTGGCAGGGGTCTCCACATGACTTCTCGCTTCCAGGGCTCAGGGTCCATCAACAGCAGAAGCAACTCATCACTGGCAGAGGTCTCCATGTAGCCACCCCAGCTTCAGAAGTCTGGCTCCTTCAGGGCAAAGCCGTGTGGTCCAAGCCAGTTTCGTGGACACTGTTATCTTGTCTTGTCTGTGATTCATTGTCTCTGACAACTAAGTCCCAACAATCAGGGAGATAGCTTCTCATTTCCATGAGGGAAATATTGTGAGATTTCCCAGATGTATCAGGAGAAAGCCATGCCCACACAGAGGCCTCATTGGCAATTCAAAGGCTATTTCCAGATTAACAGCCTAGACTCCACCCCTACATTTCAATCATAACATTAACATAAGCACATGACTACCACACTTGGTATTAGTTCCTCACTTTTTCCATTCCTTCCATACTCCTCTCTCCCTTTTGAACCCCTGATAATTTAAAAATTTTTATTATTTTGTCATATCTTTCACTGTCCGACATCTCCCTTCACCCACACTTTTGCTGTCCATATCCCTGGCAGGAGATTATATGTATATCCTTGTGTTCAGTGCCCCCCCTTCTACCCCCCCTTCCCTTCAGCTCCCAGTATCTCCACTCTCACCACTGGTCCTGAAAGGATCAACTGTCCTCGATTCCCTATGTTTCCAGTTCCTATCTGTACAAGTGTACATCTTCTGGCATAGCCAGATTTATAAGGTAGAATTGAGATCACGAAAGAGGAGGAAGGATTTCAAAATCAGAGGAAAGTTGTTTGTTTCATCATTGTGACATTGGTCCCTTACTGGCTCATTTCCTCCCCAAGACCCTTCTGTATGGGGATGTCCAGTTGCCTACAGATGGGACAGGGTTCCCAATCTGCACTCTCCCTCATTTATAATGGCATGATTTTTTGTTCTTTGATGCCTGATACCAGATCCCTTCGACACTTCATGATCACAAAAGCTGTGTTTTTTCCATGTGGGCTTTTTTGCTTCTGAGCTAGGTGGCTGCTTGCATGTCTAAATTCCTTTAAGAGCCCAGATGCTATAACTTTTGATAGCTAGGCACCATCAGCTTTCTTCCCTACAATTACTTATACATCTATTGGTCTTCAGCAATAGTGTCAGGAAGGGGAGCATTATGGAATGCCAGTTTAATAGAAAAAAGTGTTCTTGTATTGAGGGAGTACTTGAGTACAGGCCCAATGTCCATCTGCTACCTTGATACTAAATCTGTACATATATGCGCATAGATCTATTTCTCCATCATCATATATAAATATATTTACATATGTACATGACTGTATTTAGACCTTTATAAATGTTCTTTGCTTCCTAGTTCTTTCCTCTATTTCCGATTGTTCCACTATCATGTTCTGGCTTCATTTGGGTTTCAGTAATTCCTCTGGTTTCCATTGCTCTTGATCAATCCCTTCCAGGTGTATTACACCCTCCTTACCACTTGTTCCCTTGTCCCTGTGTTGGTTTACACAACTTCCTTTTCCCCCACCTCCCTCTCTGCAATGTCCCTGTGGAACCATTGGTTCTGTTATTTTTTCATCCAGATTGGTTATCCATTCTCTTATCTAGAGCGACCTGCAGAGACAATAATATACACAGAAATGCAAGACAGAGCAAAACAAAGCAACAAAAGGAAACAAAATGATAGCAAAAAAAAAAAAAAGACAAAACAAAGAGAGAGAGAGAGAGAGAGAGAGAAGCCACTAAATAGGCCAAGGTATGTTTGTTGTCCTTTTGGAGTGTTTTCTGGTTGAGCCTGATGGGGTGCCACGCCCTGGCCCCAAAGTCTATTTTTGATACTCCCTCAGGACTTCATTGCTCTGCTTCTTTGCTTTCTGTTGCACGCCTTTAGTGTTTTGCCTCAGTGTGAAACAGTCAGATTGGGTGCAATCCCCACTTTCTTTTTCCAGTGTTGGCCCCTGCAGAGCTATGAGAGAGTGCGGGATATTGTTTCATAGTGGGGCTGGCCATATGGTCCTCTTTGTGCTTGGTGGGCCGGGATGTGCTCCAATCTCTCTCCCCACCCCCTTCATTTACTCCTGCTTCCATCTGGGTAGGGTAGGTTGATTCCTTTCCCCCACCAGAAGGTCTAGTGCCATTCTCTGTGGCGTACAGGTCCAGGAAGGTGGTCACATTGTTCTGGTTGGCATCAGCACCATAATCAAGTCTTTTCATGAATTCATTCACTTGATATGTTGCCCTTCTGGTCTGGCATGACATGATGTGGTCTCTACGCCCCCTCCAATTCTGTGGAAACACAGCACTACTCTCCACTTGGATGGGTTAGTGCCCTGTTTCCCACATATCATCATCTCAGTTTCTCCCCACCCTCAAGCTCCTTCCTCATTTCCCCTTCTTTATGCTAGATTCCTTTGACACCTCATGACCACAAAAGCTGGTGAGCTTCTTCCATGTGGGCTTTGTTGCTTCTGAGCTATATGGCTGCTTGCTTATCTAAATGCCTTTAAGGTTCCAGATGCTGTATATCTTTTGATTGCCAGGCACCATCAGCTTTCCTCCCCACATTTGTTTGGGTTTGGTCAGACCTCCCCAAACTACCTGTACTTCCACTTGTGTATTGTGAGATAAGTGCCTTTTCTTCTATTCCTCTGTGCTGATTGTACTTTCCTCAGGGAGCTCAAGTTATATTTTTCCTTTTGAGATTGGCTTACCTCACTTAACATGATTCCTTCCAAGTCTTCCTATGAAAAAACCTACCTCATGTGATCGTCTGTGCTTTTCAGTGCTGCCTAGTACTCCATTGTTTGTTTGTGCCAGAGTTCAGTAATCCACTCATCTATCAATGGAAACTTAGTCTGTTTTCAAGTCTTTGGAATTGTGAATTGCGACACAATAAACATTGGAGCTCAGATGACGGTTCATGTTTTATTTCTTACCTCTTCTGTGTATATGTCCAGTGGAGGGATGGTTGGGTCATAAGGCAAATCAATTTTCATTTTCTTTAAGTATCAATAGATCGCTTTCCACAGTGGCTGTTCATAGCTACATGATCACTATCCGAGGAGGAAGGTTCCTACTTTCCCACATGTCCTCCAACATTTGTTGCTCTCTGATTTTCTGATTGGGCTGACCGCAGGGGTGTTAGGTGGTATCTCATGGTTGTTTTAATTTGCATTTTTCTTATGGCTAATGAACGAGAACACTTTCTCGTTGTCCATGTGGATCTCTTCCCTAGTGAAAGTTCTTTTCAGTTCTTTTGTCCATGTCCTTAACTGTTTTCCTTTTTTTTCAGGCCATCAGCATGTTTCGGATTAGTAATGAACCCTTTGTCTGATGTGTTCTTACTAAAAATCCTCTCCAAGTCTGTGGATTGCCTTGTACCCTCTTGGTGAGTCTATCGAGGTGCACTGGTGCTTTATTCTTATTAAATACCATTTGTTGATTTCCAGTTCACCTATGCGTACACCCTTCCCTATCTCAGTGAACTCATCAATTCCATGGGCCAATGAACTTAGGTTTGTCCTGATTACTTCCTTGATGTTCATGATGGCTTGGGGTTTTACTTCTAGGTCTGTGATTCACCTTGAGTTTGTTCTTATGCTTGTGGTGAGGTAAGCATCTTTTCTTATTTTTCTACTTGTGGATGTCCATTGTTACCAGCACCACTTTTTGAAAAGGGGATCCGCTTCCCACTTGATGTTTGGGGCTTTTATCAAAGATTAGTTGTCTGTAGGCTGATTGTTTTATTTCTGAAATTTTGATTCTTTTCCACTGGCATGAGTATCTGTCATTGAACCAATACCATGCCTTTTGGGCCACTTTGTCTGTGCAGTGGTAAAGAAAATCCACATATTTTATCCTTCTTCTTGAGGAGTTTTCTGCTAATTCTGGACTTCTTCAGTCTCCATCAATATGAAATTGATCGATAGTTTTTCCAATTATTTGAAGATGGTTGTTGGTATTTGAGTTGGAATAGCATTGGGTAAGAATGACATCTTTACTGTGTTGAGCCTTCTGTTCCATGAGCATGGAATGTTCTTCCATTTGTGGAGATCACTTTTTGTTTCCTATATTAGGGTCTTGTAATTTTCCTTGAGCAGGTCTTGAGTTTGTGTTGTTGTTGTTGTTAAATACATTTGTGGTACTTTAGTTTATTCTTGACTACTGTGAAGGGTGCTCCCTACTTTATCTCCTCTTTCATGGTCCTGTATGATGTGTATAGCAACCAATTGACTTCTATTTGTTGATCCTGTATTCTGCCACTCTTCTGTATTCCTCTATCGCTGTAAGTACTCCTGTATTGGAGTTTTAGAGGTTTTCAAGTTACAGAATCTTATCATCTGCAAGTAAAAATAGTTTCACCTCCTCCTCTCCCATTTGGATACCTCTAATACCCTTCCACTGTCTTATGTTGTTAGCTAGAATCTTCAGTACGATAGTGAATAGAAGTGGGATCAAAGGCCATCCTTATCTTATAATTTTTTAGTGGAATTATTTTTGTCTTTTCTCCATTGACTATGATTTTGGCTTTTCATAGATAGCTTGTATTAGCTTGTGGAGTTAACCTTCCATTCCAATCTTCACAGGTGTCTTAATTAGGAATGGGTAATGGATGTTGTCAAATGCTTTTTCTGTATCTATGGATTATCAAGTGGTTCTTATAATTTTTCATATCGATATAGTGTATAATATTGATGGATTTTTGGATGATAAATGATCCCTGCACCCCTGAGGTGAATCCTACTGGGTTGTGGTTGATTATATGTTTGATATACTTTTGTATTCTATTGGCCAATATCTTGTTAGGATTTCTGCATCTATGTTCATTAGAAATATCAGTCTGTAATTCTCTATACCTCTGGGGTCTTGGCCCTGTTTGGGTATCAAAGTTATACTCACTTCATGGAATGAGTTTTGGAGCTTGCAAGTCTTTTCAATTCTTTGGAATACTTTGTGGAGGATCTGAGTCAACTCTTCCTTATGTGTTTGCTAAATTTCCTCTGTGAAGTCATCTGGCCCAGGCCTTTTTATGTTGGTAGCTTCTTTATAACCCTACCTATTTCTTCTTTCACCATGGCTTTATTGAGGCTTCTGACTTCTGTTTGAGATAATATAGGGAGTGACTGTTTTTGCAAATAGCTAACAATGACTTTGTCATTTCTAAATTAATTAGAACGAAGTACTTCATAATATTTTGTGATTACCCTTTTTATCTCATTGAGGTCTGTTCTAATTACCCCTGTTTCACCCCTCCTCCTGGCTGTTGATGTCTGCTCCTTCCTTTCCTTGGTTACATTGGCCAGTGGTCTGTCAATTCTATTGATCCTTTCATAGAACCAACTTTTTGCTGTGTTTTATTTTGCATCCTTCTCTTTTCTTCCCTTTGGTTTACTTCTGCTCTGATTTTTAATATTTCTTTTCTTTGGCTATGAGAGGGGTTGTTCTGTTGATTCTGTTCTAGTTATTGGAGGTTTTGTGTTAAGCATATCTGTCATAAGCCTCTCTTCTTTTTTCATTCCTGCCTTTATTGATATCAGGCTGCCTCTGATAACTGCCTTTGCAGTATTCCATAAGTTGTGATACAATGTATTTTCATTCTCATTAGTTTCTAAGAAACTTCCTAACATCCTCTCTAATCTGGGTTTGTACCCATTCATGTCTCAGAAGATCGTTGTTCATTCTCCAGTTGATTATCTTTGATTTTCTGATCATCCTTTTATTAATCTCCAGCTTTATGGTATGGTGATTCAAGAAAGACATCTGAATAAACTCTACGCATTTGAATTTACTCCGGTTTGACCTGTGTTCAAGTATGTGGTCTCTTCTTGAAAATGAGCCAAGTAGGCTTGAGAAAAATGTGAATTTTTTGGCATTTGAATTGTAAACTCCATAAATGTCTACCAGGTCCAGTTGCCTGTTTACATTGTTTAGCAATATGGCTTCTTTTTGAGATTCTTTCCAAGTGATCTTTTTCTGATAGACACTATTAAAGTCACTGACTATGATTGTTGAATTTGTGATTTCTTTTTTTTCATACTTTTAATTGTTTGATGAAATTTGTGACTCCGGGGGCTGAGCCCCGGTGGCGTAGTGGTTGTGCGCGGGACTGCGGCCCACTGGGATGGAGGTTCAATTCCGGCTCCCAGGAGCAAAGGCTGGGCCTCCTACTCCCACCACCTGAGGGCAGTGATGCCTAAAATAAAAAATAAAAAATAAATTAAAAAAAAAAAAAAGAAATTTGTGACTCCGTTGTTGGACATGTAAATATTCATTATACTAACTGGTTCATGGTTTATTGAAACGTTGAGCATTATATTGTGTTCCTCCTTTTCTCTTTTTATGGCTTGAACCATGAGGTCCATTTTGTTGAAATTAAGATCGCCACTCCTGCTTTTTTTTAAGTTGCTATTTGCCTGGCATACTTTCTTCCAGCCTTTTATTCTTAGTTAATTTTTGCCTTTGCACTTATGATGTGTCTCTTGCAGGAAACATATTGGTGGATTGTTTTCTGAGCCAATCCTCCAGACCTTTTCTTTTAATTTTTGAATTGTTTCCATTGGAATTCAGGGTTATTATCATAAACTCTGGATTCATTCTTATCATACCATGTCTTGCACTTTGGGTGTTTTCCTACCTCCCTTCATATCAGTGTGCTGTGTTTGTGTGGGGATTTTCTATCTTGTCTTCTTTTCCCTCTGAGGCCCTTTTATCTCTATAATTGTTGCTGGTACATTGACTTCTGCATGGAGATGGATTATATGATGGTCTCCTGCTTATGCTTATTGGAGGATGATCCTCTCTCTGGCCATAGTGAATCAGCCAGTATCTTCCACGGGTTTAAGTGTCTTGCAGCATATTCTTCTTCTTTTTTCTTTTTGCAGCATATTCTTTGAGTCTTTCCTTGCCCTGGAAGACCCTTATCTCCCCATCTATCTTAATGGACAATTTGCTAAGGTAAAGGATTCTTTTTCTTTCAGTTTTTGGAAAATGTTGCTCCACTCTCTCCTCCTCTTCATGGTGTCTGCTGATAGGTTTGAGCATATTAATACCTGAGCTCCTTTTATGTGACTGTCTTAATTTTTCTTATTGCTTTTAATTTATTTTCTTTTCCCTCAAAGTTAGATACTTTTACTATTATATGTCTTGGTGAGTTCTTGGGATTTATTCTAATTGGTGTCCTTTCTGCTTCTTGTATAAGTGCCTGCTTCTCCCTCAAGGTGGGAAAGTTTTCTTTCAAAAATTACTTCACTATCTTTGCTGTTGACTTTTGTGATATGTTCTGTTCCAGTAGACACATTATTCGAATATTATTTCTCATCATAGCATCTGTTATTGACCTCAGATTGTCTTCTGCTTCTTTAATTTTCTTATCTGACTTTCTTGCTTGCTGAGATCTGTTTGAATGTCTTTGTGATCACTGATATAATTGCCTCTCTAGCCTAATCATAATTTCTGTAATCTCGTGTGTGGCTTCTGCTACTTCATACCTGCATTTTCCTTTGGTACATGGACTTTACATCCTCTATTGTGGACTTCATTTCATCTATCCTTATTCTGTGTTGCTTTCCTCAGTTTCTACATTACTCCAAGCAGACTTCTAAAATTTTCTTTCTGTGATAGAACCTTGTCTGATTCTTCTATGAGTGTTATTGACTCTGCTCCCATGTTTTGTCTCTCTGCTCTGATTTTTGTTGAGAGTGATGTGGTCTCTTGATTTTTCCTCAATCCTTTTGTAGGCCCCATGCTCCTCGAAAACCAGGGGACCCTTAGGTCTTTCTCTGTGTTCTGTTAAGGATGCTTTCAGGGGGTTACCTATAACCTACCACAGAAGTTGGTCAGACTGCCGGGTAGGCAGAGCTCCTCAATGGTTCAGTGGCCAACAATGGTGAGACATTTTAGTGGTTGCCATATCACCGTTCACAGTGGCAGCAGGAATTTATGAGCATACCAGCAGGTATACGGGTCCTGGTCTCACCGCATCCTCTTCAGCATTTGTTGTTCTCAATTTTTTAAAATTGGGTTACAGTTATGGGGTTACCTTCACTTGTGTTTCCCAGGTAGATATTGAATGGGAGCATTTCATCATGTGTTTATTAGTCCCTCAAGTGTCATTCTTTATGAATCATATTTTTTAGGTCCTCTCCCCATCTTCTGAGAGGGTTATTTTTTTCTTGTTGTAGGTTTATAAATTATTGCAGATTTTCATAATTATTTCTTTGTTATGTCATTATTAAATACTGCTTTCCAGTTGGAAGACTTTCTTTTTACTCTTTTAATAAAGTTTTCCAATGGACATAAGTGTTGTATCTTTTATAGGTCATATTCATCTATTTGTCTTCCAGGAGGTGTGTTTCCTTTGCTATGTCTAATAGTTCTTGTATTCCCTGCACTAGGGCATTGGGTTTGTCCCAATTTTTTCATCGATGATCCTGATCATTGTGAGTTTTACATTTAGGTCTTTGATCCATGTTGAGTTTGGTTTTGTACATGGATTGAGGTATGGGTCTTGTTTCATTCTTCAGCAGCACCATTTATTGAACATGGCATATGTTTTCCATGTAATGCTTTTTGGGCCATTAGCAAAAGTCAGTTTTTATTTCTATGTGGATGTTTTTATTTCTGGATTTTCTGTCCTTATCTATTGGTCTGACTATCATTATACCAGTACCAGGCTGCTTTGACAAACTGCTATGGCAATAGTGGTTTTGAGGTCAAGTAGTAAAAGATCACCTACTTCAGTGTTATTTCTGAAGAGTTCTGTGCCTATACTCCCTATGAAGTTGGTAATCAGTTTATCTCTTTCTTTAAAGAATGATGCTGGAAATTGGATCTGGATTGCGTTGCATTTGTAGATTACTTTAGGCATTGTTTTCTTTATATCTTTTTTTCAGCATTCGCATCACTTGTATACTGAAACCAAATTGATCTCTTTCACGGGCGGTGTGATCAATAATTACATAATGCTCTTTGACATTTTGAATGCTTTGTTTATTCACTTCAAGCAAACATCATACAATCTAACAATCTTAAAATTAACTTGAGTTATTAGCTCTAAGGGTAGCACAAGATTAATTCAGCATCATATCAGTCACTGGTCCTCAGCCCCATGAGGCATTGCCTGCATCAGTGTACTTCCCCGGGGAAAGTTGGATGGAACAGAGCTGATGTCTCCTCCTTGAGTCCTAGCTCTCTGAGCTCGGTTTTTATCCCAAGCCTTTTTTTGTGGGCGGGAGGGGGATCACTGCCTTCTGGTGGGAGTGGGAGGCCCAGCCTCGCTCCTGGAGAGCTGCTGCTGGATTTGAACCGACAAGATTGTGCGCCGCAGTCCCTCATTCAACCACTATGCCACCGGGACTCAGCCCATACCCGGGCCTTTTATAGGCGGTCTTGCTGGCTCTTTGACATCATTCAAGGCCTTATCAGGGTTCCTCAGAGGTGTTTAGTCTCTCTCAAAAGGGAGTCATCTATGTGCAAAGGGAGTCATCTATGTGCATACGTGGTATGTAATTCAGCATCTTGCAATGAAGTTTTGTGTGTGTGTGTGTGTGTGTGTTTGTGTATCACTGCCTCTGGTGATGGTGGGTGCTACCCAGAGCCGTTCCTGAGAGCCGCCGCTGGATTTGAACCTCCAAGCCCGCTGGCTGCAGTTCCACACTCAACTACATAAGCCACCGGGGCTCAGCCCGAAGTTCACATCTTATAAGGTAGTTTCAACACCCTCTCATCAATTTCTCCTTGCTAATCTTGTATGCTGATACCCGATTAAACTATTCTATTGTTTACAGAAATCCTATTTTGAGCACCTTCGTATTTTCAATATATAAAATCATATTGTCTGCAAATAGTGAAAGTCTCACTTATTTTGTACCCATTTATACTCCCTTGAACTCTATTCGTTGTCTTATGCCTAGGAGTTGGATAAAAGTGTGGATAAGGGTCATCCTTGTTGGGTTCTCTTATTTAGTGGAAATATTTTCAGCTTTTCTCCAATAATGTAATATTGGCTATTGCTTTTGTATATATGGCCTTTATGTGATGGAGGACTTTCCTTCTAATCCTATCTTCTCCAGAGTTTTTATTAGGAATGGGTGTTGGATATTATCAAATGACTATACGCTTTCTATCCTTTTTCTTGCTAATGTGGTAGATTACATTAATTGCTTCTCAAATGTTGAACTATCCCTGCATCCCTGATGTGAATCTCACTTGGTCATGATGTCCTTTTTTTTGACATGTTGTTGCATTTCATAGTCTGGGGTTTTGTTGAGAAATTGTGCGTTGATGCTCATGAGATCTATTGGTCTGTATCTCTCGATCCTTGCAGGGCTTCGCCCCGTTTTGCTGTCAGGGGAGCCTTGACTTCATGTGAGCTGGGAGTTTGCTGTCTTTTTCTGTTTTGGAAGCGTTTGGGTGGGATCGGTGTCAGCTCTTCCCTAAATGCTTGGCAGAATTCTCCTGTGAAGACATCTGGACAAGGATTTTTTATTTTTTTAGTTTGGAGTTTCTTGATGTCCTTTTCTACTTCTTCCTTTGCTGTGGGTCAAGTTTTTAATCTCCATATACATTAAGGTGGGGGAAAGAGTGATTTTCTAAGTATATGTTTATGTCCTCCAAATATTTGAATTTGTCTTTCAAAGTAATGCGTAATTAATGTCTTCATTTCATTAGTCTATTGTGACTTTGCCTGTTTTGTCCCTAATTCTAGATATTTCAACAGACCCAATTTTTCGTTAAGATTGCTAGTGGTTTTTTGAGCTTTTTAGTTTTTCAGAGAACAAAGTTCTTGCTTTTTTCATTTTTTTCCTGCTCTCTAGTTCGTTTATTTCTGTTCTAATTTTTGTGGTCCCTCTCTTTTCTTGTTGTTGTTGTTGAAAAGACTATGCTTTTAAATCTGTTCTAACTATTGGAGGTTCTGTGTTAAGGGGTGGAACATGATTCTTTCTTCTTTTTCCATGCGTACATTTATTGCAATGAAGTGACCTCTTTTGCTGCATCCTGTAGGTTTTAGAGTGTCATTCCTTAAGTTTTAAAATTGCTTTAGGTGTAAGGTTTCTATGATCTCTATGTTATTCATCTGTTTTTCAGCTCAACCCCTAATCTTTTTTAAGAACCACATCATCATTTTTTTGAATTCTCTATGTGACAGTTCATGGGCTTCTTATTTCTGTGTATTCCATAGGGCTTGGATATTCTTCAGCAGGTGACTTTTGTTTTTCTGAATTGTGTGTGTGTGTGTGTGTGTGTGTGTGAGACAGCTGAGGGTGGCGGCTGTTTGTGCGGCACAGTGGTTGAGCTGTAGGTGGTACATTGGCTTCTCGGTTGTGTAAAGGGGGCTTGTGGTGGGGGGAGATGACTCTTTAGGTTCCAGGAGGATTAGGTAAGTGCTAGAATTCATATTCTGTGTAAATGAGGAGGTAGTATTAGTTGGGTGTGTAGGAGGAATAGAATTTAGGACTCAAGAGTTTGTGTTTAATAATGGTATTCATTATAGGAAGCCTTCCTGTTGAGTACAGTGATTTTTGATGAGCTGAAGAAGAGGATTATAAGCCCTGTGATGTTACCTGGTAGGTTATAAGATACTGTGTATCACTGAGGGGAAGGAAGCAGGATCTTGATGTGGCTGGGGGAGGGGAGGAGCATACCAAATCTATCAGAGTCATTTATCAACCCTGTTTATTATGTTTGGAGATTGGGTTTATAACATAAAACCCTTATACTATGGATTTTGGCACCACTCAGCTTTATCCCCCTTTTTGTGTGGTTATAGTGTGGAAATAGCTATTGCAGTGGGGGCTCAAGGTGAGGGTGAGGGTGAGGGACTTATTATTATCAGGAGCAGTCATACTGAGGATAATGAGTTTCAGTGTCCACGTGGCTAGACGGGGAGAGAAGCCCTTGAGAAACCCCAAAAGGAGTTTTGCGGTTTTCTTTCTCAAAGTAAAATAAGAATAAATCTAGTAAATTCTTACAGCTTGCTGAGGGTTCAAGCTGTGTTCCTGTCTTCCTGGGACCAGATCCTTTCGAGATAGCTGGGGCCATGTGTCTGGAGAACTACTCTCTTACAAAGAGGCAGGAAGTGGGACTTTGGCAAGGGATTGTAACTACCGGGGATCTCTTCAGCTGGCCACCACAGTATCAGCGTCCAGGGTTTCCAAAGACCCATGCAGCCATAAGGCCATGGGCTGGATTTGGGGGGCAGACTGTCTTGGGATATTCCACCCTGCTGGCACAGAACCAGGGGGCAGAAGAAGAGGCTGACTAAAGCAGACCCCAAGCTCCCTGCAATAGAAGGGGCAAGGTAAGACTCAGTGGAGCTCTCCATGGGTGGCAATCAGAGAGGGAGGTCTGAAAAAAAAACCACTCCAGGGATGCTGAGAGTCTAGGTCTCAAGTCCTATTCCCCAGAGCTGGCCCACTCACCATGAAATCTGCTGGACACACAATGGGATCTTTAAGCCGCGATTCTATACTGGCACTATCTTCCCAGAAGTCCACTACCAATTTTTCAAGAAGAACTTAAGAGCCATAAATATAAAGTCATTGACTAAAAGTTATTCAGCATGTGAGAAAACAGGGAAAAGAATCCAGGCCCTCCTTTTATTGACTTATAATGAGTTATGTGTTGAGTTCAAAACTACCAGCTTCTTTGTGAGAGAAAGACCAGACTTTCTACACATCTAAAGAGTTGCCTCCTTGGAAATGGACAGGGGTTGAACTTTCCTGCCCTGCGATGTTACTGGGAGTCAGAATTGACTTGATAACAGTCATTATTTTTTCAGATTCTTACAACAATATACCCATTACTTACAAATGGACTGTTTGCTCATTTCTAGGGATCAAACAAAAAGGATCATTGCATTTTATTTTATTATTAATCTTATCCTATTTTAAGACATCATTTTAAGGGGGGTTCATACAACTCTTTTCATAATCCATCCATCCATCCATTGTGTCAAGCACATCTGTTCATTTCTTGCCACCATCATTCTCAAAATATTTTCTTTCTACTTGAACCCTTGGTATCAGCTCCTCATTTTCCCCCTCCCATTCCCACCCTCCGACCCTCATGAACTCTTGATAACTTATAAATTATTATTATTTTCCCATGTTTTACACTGTCCAATTTCTCCCATCACCCACTTTTCTGGTGTATACCCCCAAAGGATGGGATTATATGTAGCTCATGGTGATTGGTCCCCTTTCTCTGCTCTCCCCTCCATCCCCCCCACCTTTCCCTTCCTCTCCTGTCTCTACTCTGATTATTGGTCCTGAGGGTTTTTATCTCTCCTGGATTCTCTGTTTCCAGTTCTGATCTGTACCAGTCCATGTCCTCTAGATAGATTTGTAAAATAGAATTTTGATCATGATAGTGGTGGGAAGAAGCATTGTTTAATCATTGCTCTACTACACCCGGACTAGCTTGTCTCTGCCCCCCTCCCACCCCCCCGTGACTCTTCTGTAAGGGGATGTCCAGGTGCCTACAGGTGGGCTTTGGATCTCCACTCCACACTCCCCCTTATTCACAATGATATGATTTTTTTTCCTCTGATGCCTGATACCTGATCCTATCAACACCTCATGATCACACAGGCTGGTATACTTCTTTCACTTGGGCTTTTTTGCTTGTCAGCTAGATGGACACTTGTTTATCTTCAAGTGTTTAAGACCCCAAATGCTATATCTTTTGATATCCAGGCACCATCAGCTTTCTTCACCACATTTGTTTATGCACCCTCTTTATCTTCAGCTATCAAATAGGCAAGGTGAGCATCATGGAATATCAGGATATTAGAACAAAATGTTTTTGCCCGGAGGGAGCACATGAGTAGAGGTTCAGTATCTGTCTGCTGCCTTAATACTAAACCTACAAATATATGCACATAGATCTATTTCTCCATCATCATATATAAATATATGTATGTGCCTGTATCCAGACCTCTAGAAATGCCCTTTGCCTACTAGTTCCTTCCTCTAGTTCCTTCTACTTTCTCTTGTCCCAGTATCATGTTCAAACTTAATTTCCGTTTCAGCAATTCCTCTCGGTTACATTGCCCTTGATCAAGCCCTACCAGGCCTTCTACACCTCCCTCCTCATCAATTTAAGATCACTGGTTGTTTCCTTGTTCCTGGGTTGTTAACATCCGTTTCCTTTCCCCAGCCTCTCTCTCTCTCTCATGTCCCCCTGGAACCGTTGATCCTGTTATTTTCTCCTCCACATCGTTTACTCTGCCTGTCTTATCTAGATAGACCTGCAGAGATAATAATCTGCACAAAAACAGGACAGGGAAAAACAAAGCAACAAAAGAAAATAAAGCAAAAACAGCAACAACAATGGACTTGTGTCCTAAACACTAACATGGGTGATACACACTTTCAACAACCTAAAACGTAAGACCCTAGAACTGAAACTTAGCTCATAAAAGAACCCAGAGACAGAGGGAATCGCACATTAACTAAGTGCTCCACAAGGCTTTGCTCATCACTCACTGTGTTAAGCTTTCCTTCTCTGTGCTGCTTCTGAAATTTGAATCTCTTTTCTCCTGTGAGGGGAGTGTCTCTTAGGAATATGAGAACTCTAATACTTCTGTGAAGAAGCTCGGTATGATGCAAGCATTTTCAAAGAGAAGACAGTTCTTTGAAGAAAATTTTGTTGATGGGATTTTTCCCCTTAAGATACATGAAAGGTTTGGTCTGAAAAACCTAGGTATTAGATGGAATCATTTATACTCTGAGTTCCCAGGGAAAAAGAGTGTGCTAAATTATAACACTCTGAAAGACAATTTATTTATATCATGTGTTAATGAGCAATGTGTAGCTTTTCTAAAATTGTTTATGATTATATATCATGATGATTTCTAATGCATGGCCCATAAAATGACAAATGAAATTACAAAATACAGCAATAGCCCTGATTCCTTTTAAGTTAGCACATTTATAAGTTTGAAGATCTCTTAATAATTAAACCAAGTCCCAAAACACACAAATGCCATCTGGTTTTTTCCAAGCTACAGTTTACTCAGTTTATTAAGGAAGAGTGATAAGTACAATTGCTTGGGGTTAATGTTCAGTTATTTCAAGTCACATTAAAGATGATGTGCATTGTAGTAATTGTCCAAGTAGTTTAATTGCTGTGATCCTAGAACGTGTTTAGCTGTCTATAGGGCCAAACTTAAAGTTCCCCGTATTCTTCTTTGGCCAGTCATACTTTGGACTGCAATGTCAATTTAAATTCTTAATTCTTAAGGGAAATATTGAAATGTGACCAAATGAGGCAAATGGCCTTACTTTCACTTTTTTTTCCAGTTTCTATTCACAAAGGAAAAGCTCCAGTCCATCTTTTAATTTTTTTTGAAAAATTCCTGACATTACAGAACTAAACTGAAATGTATTAATATTCCACTCTTATATATCCATGACAAACAGGAAAAAAAATTCATGAGCCAAAGAAACAAAACAAAACAAAAAGGAGAAGCTTATAAAACTAAATATGGATTTCAGCATTAATAGTTGAACAAAGAAAGGAATTAAAACACTTTAATTAAAAAATCAGGAGTGGATGATAAAGTGTAGAAACTGAAAATTTACAAACTATTTAAAACCTGGAATCGCTGACTGTTCAGAAACTACATAGATGGGTCCTGGGTAGTGGTGAAGAGCAGAAAGGGGTTATGGATGAATCTGCATGGTTCTAGCTGCTCCCTATGCCACCCGTCTCCCAGGAAAGCCTGACATTGATTAGCTATTGAGCCAGGCTAATGCTGACAGCAGATCCAGTGATGGTAACCTGCCTATCAGTAGATCCTTCCACTGGGTTCGCAATTTTGATCTGCGCCCCAGACATCTGACGGATCTCATTGATTTTGGCGCCTTGACACCCAATTACACAGCCAATCAAATAAATCATTTGGAATGGTGAGTTCATGAGAAGTAGTCTGAACAGATGCATGCAAACCTGCCCAATAGCCTTTCACCTCTGGAGAGCGGGACTCAATGCCCCTGAATCCGGTGTTGCCATGCGGCATAGGAAAACGAGACTGTTGCATTGCCAGCTGGTGCAACTTGGTCAGATGTGGCTGTGGAATGGTGTACTGTCCTTGAATGGTATAGGCCTCTAGGCGTGGTCCTTCCACGTCAGGGTTGAGGCACGTGGACGGGGTGGTGTGGGGAAAGCTTGCACTGTCGCTGCCTGTGCTGTACCTGTCCTGACCACCTGCAAAGATGACTGGAGAACTGGGCAGCTTGGGACGGTACGGGATGGTCACGCCCTTTGGGGGGGAGGGGGACCTCCAACATGAGCACGCAGATCTATTTGACACACTCAATGATGGACTGCGGAATGCCAGCAATAGTGATGGCGCGCTCAGTTGAGTTGGGAAGCATATCTCCAGCCACCTGGGCCTGAGCCCCTGTTCTCTCTCAAACTTCTTTGATTTTGCAACCACCTTTCCCAATGAGAGAGCCACACTGACTCGCAGGAACCACCAGCTTCAGGGTGACTGGGGGTCTACTGGCAGCTGTGCTATTTGTCATAGAGCTGCTGATTCCCTCTTCCAGTTTGTCAATGATCAGAGCAAAGGCTTTAAAGATGGCATTAGTAGGTCCAGCCAAAGGGATAATTCTCTCAGGACAATTTCCTTCTGAGATGTTGATACGTGCACCACTCTCTTCGCGCATCTTCTTAACCGATTCTCCTTTCTTTTCAATGATACTGCCAACTTCCTTTCCATGCACAAGTAGCCGGATGGTGAGAGCGACATTTAATCCACCTACAATCACACCGGTGTCCATGTCGAGCAGTATTCTGGGGTGCTGGACTTTGAGTGGTCAAGTCTTTTGTCACTGGTGGGGGTGAAAGCCAAAAACTGCAGGCTTGAGGCGACTGAGGAGGAAAAGGGGAGCAGGGGGGAAGGGCGGGAGGTAGGGGGCGGAACAATAGGGGCGGGCGGGAAGGCGAGGAGGGTAAGGGGTTTGTGGAGGAGGAAGAGGAAGGGGGAAAGAGATCTCAGGGTGGGTGGAGGGTGGAGGGTGGAGGGTGGGAGAGGTCGCAGGCGGTGGCTACTCCGGCTGCTGCCTCGTCTGGGCTTTACTTACACTTTTTAAAGTTTGTAGTGAGGATTAAAGATACTAGTTGTGAATCATTTAGCAGATCTGTTCTTTTTAGGTAGTTGTGTAGAAGAACGGTGACTTCGTGTTTAACAAGAAGAAGAATTGCCTGGACCTGTACCGTATTCAAAATAGTTGTTATGCCCGTACATCCTCCTGGGTATTCTCTAGGGCCTTCCAGTTTAGCAAGTTCAACTTTCAGCATTTGATCAGGCAGCACCCTCTTGTTACCCACCAGGCTTTTGTTAGCTAAGTAGTTCCTCAAGTCTTTCTTCCCAGTCTGTCTTGCTTGCGAAGCTCTGCTGAAAACTCTTCTCCATGGTTGCCTCTGCTGGTGTTTAAAATACTGGTGTCCTAGCTCCCACTATCATCTCAACATGTAAGTGGCCATAGAGGATGCACTGACAGATGGGTAGTGGTTGCATGATTGAAAGCTATTATTAGCTATAATAGCACAAGTGCTCTTGTTACCATGATAATAAAAATAGTTTTCTGATATTTGAACCCAATTTGAAAACTGAAAATAACTAGGAAATACTTTCCAAATCACCCTTCAAATAACATCTTCATTTTTCTTAAAATTCATGAAGAACTCTTAAACAAATTCAGAGTGGTTACACTATAAATATAATTATATATGTAAAACTATGCATTGATGATATAGCATGCAGCATATGGGGTGCCTCACATCAAAGACATGAATGTCATCTCGATGAACACCTTCAGTGGAAGCCAATAAGGGAATCTTAATGTAATGACCATGATTTTAATGTCTCTGACTGTACATTGAACCTACATTGGTATTTTGTGTAAAGTACTCTGTGTTTTTAGAAAGGACTTTCGTCATCCATCTGGGGCGGGTCTTGGTGCAGTTGCTGTTCCCCTCCTGCTCGTGAGTTGGACATGTGGGGAGACGAATACAGACGGTTGCAAGTTGTTTATCTCTGTGGCATAGAGAGGTGGCACCATTGCGACAAAGTAATGTAATATGATTTTCTAGTCTATCATAAATAAGTTGTAATATCTAGAAAGCTGAATTTGAAAATTAAGAGAATATTTTTAAAAATGAGATAAAAAATGCAGGAAATGGTGCTATTCCCTGCCTTCCCCCACCCCCTGCCTGGTTTATCTACTTTTCAGATAAACTCTGATAATGCAAATGGAAACGTGACTTGTTCATTTGGATATATTTTCATAAATTGGCTTTTCTAAATTCCAAAGCACTTAGCAACATCTATGTGTTGAAACTATTCGTGCATAATTTTATTATGAGACATCAATAGAGCAGGAATGGAGAGCAAAGGCCGAAAAGGGAAAAATTCCCAGGGTGTGAATATGTAAATATGTGTGTCGGTTTTTTAATAGCCATTGTATGGAATACCCTTAAATTTATGGACTCAAACTTTAGTACTGGGCACAAACATTAAGTGAGAAATATGTCCTGGCAGACTGTCCCACAGAGGGGTGTGAACAGGCATCCTTTTCACAAATTTCTACAGAGTGCTCAGCTACCTCACATTGTTAGAGCAACCAGAGTGCTGATGGAGAGTCATGGTCTTTGCAGTCATCAAGTGTCACTATAGCAACCGAAGCTGCTGAAAAGTAAAAGGAAAAAAATGTGTGAACTGTCAGTTGGATCAAAGAGGTTTGTGAGTGGAAAAGGCCGGCCTGAAATGAGCTGAGACTGGAGCAAGGATCAGAGCAAAGAGAAACTGAGTAAACACGCAGAGGGAAAGGAAACCGTAAGCACAACGGGGCAGAGATGCTGCCAGCAGAGGCCTGGCTTGTAGAGGAAGGAGGGAAAAGGGAAAAGGCATATAAGAAGAAAACACGGAGAAACATTTCATATGACAAAGATCTGTAATATTTATTGATCTGAGTAGCCCAGTGAGAGATAAACATAGGACTTTAGGTTCAGAAGTGTCCAGTGTGCTGATATCAATAGCGAAAGATATTTAGAATTTTGAGGCCACAATATAGAAAGAAAAGGGTAAACCAATTTGCGGAGTGCTCTTGGCCTTGCACCTGCTGACTAGGGAGTCTTGTAATATTTGATGTTCAGAGGCGCCCCATTGGAGCATGCCTGTTTCCCATTGGACAGTGTAATTGCTTCAGACAAGGGCATGTTGCCATTTCGTCCATTACAAATATATATTTCCTTCATTAAAGCATCCTAATGGATTTTTTCTCTCATGAGTCAATTAAGGTGATTACCCTGATACTATTAAAATAGTAAGTGACAGTGCCATTTGGCATAAAACATTTTCACTTTATATTTTCTGTTTTATTAGTGGACATCCAGGATTCAGGGTTTTTAAATGGGCTGAACTAATTCTTGCTAAGGTACTCTGGTGGCATGAGTTAGAAGGGAGAGGACGGCCGACGGGTTCAGACCCACTAGCTTCTCTGCTTCTGGGAAAGTTCACAGCTTGGGAAACTCTCAAGACTCCCTCAGGATCAAAAGCAACGCGACCACAAGGGGTTAAGGCACCATATACATTTTGCCAAAATGCTGCGGAAGTGTTTTTATATTCCTCTGAGAGGAATATAAAGAAAGTTGAGATGAAGAAATGATTTTCAGAAATTAGAGATAAAGTGCAATGAAAATAGAGACAGGGAAGAAAGTGCAGTTATGAGAATAGACAAAGGACCAAATGCAAGCCTTGGGACTGCAGCATAGGAAATAAAACCGCATCTACTTCTCTCTCTATCATCTCTATTTATCTATCTATCTATCATCTATCTATCGATCATCTTTCTATCTATCTATCATCATCTGAGCTATCATGTATATCTATATAATATACTTTTCTGGATCTGCTACAGAAATCTGGGGCCAAGAATTTCAATTGGATTACTTTTGTCTTTTTGCTCTATCAATGATAGTCACTGAGGTGCCATTTGCTTACACAACAAAAAATGGTTGTTGCCATTCTTCCTTCTCAGAATACGACAACTGGTTGATAGCAGGAATAAGCAAATCTCTCTGAGCAGATCCACGTTTTCAGTGACCACAGGACGCTGCTGAAATACTCTTCCTGTAAATACAAACCAAAGTTCAGAGTTAACGTCCATCTCACCAGACAAGCCTAATAATCTATAAAAATGTATAAGATTAGATGAAATATGCAACTTAAAAGACAATATCCAATAAAATGAAATGAAGACATTTAAGTAAACAAAAGACTATACTTTAAAAAGCAAAAATCCATTGCAATCTCATATGTGTGTACGTGTATATACGTATATGTGTATATAGATGTATATGAAATTTGTAGCTAGGTGAATGCTTGATCACATAATGAGCATATTTGTTTAATCACTGCCTTCATTAAGAAATAAAACATCTTATGCATCTTCAGGAGAGTTCCTAATAGTGTAAGAAGAAATTTTTGACATATTTTTAAATCATATCTGTTTATATTGTAAAACAGATAGGTACAACAAAAATATTCTATTACAACACCTTGGAATGTTTATATCATGTGCAGAGAGAGACCCCTGCTGGAACATTTTTAAAAAAAGAAAATCTGCTAAGAGACCATTTCAAAATCTATTTTATCCCAAGTCAGGAAATATTTAAGCTCAACCACCAACATTCCACTACAGCAGGAGAGGCTTTGCACTTTTCCTTGATTCGTATTTCCTTTTTCCTTTACTTTCGATTGCCAAGTGTTTGGGTTGTTGGGTGCCTTCTAATTGGTTTCAACTCAAAGCAACTCCATGTGAAACAGAACAAAATCGTCCCGCATCTTGCATCACCCTCACAATAGCTGATCTGCACGAACCCATTGTTGCAGGGTCTCCTCTTTTAGGCTAACTCTCTGTCTCACCAAGTGTGAGATCCTTCTCCAGGGACTGTTCCCATCTAACAATATATCCAAAGCAAGTGAGAGAGAGTCTTGCCCTACAAATATCTGTGGAGCACTCTGGCTGTACTTCTTCCACAGCACGTTTGTTAATTTTCCTGGCAGTCCTTGGGTCACAGCAGAAGCTAACTTTTATCTGAATGCCTAGTGATACCTATTCCTCTGCACTCTGCTGGAGTGACCTCTCCATATATCCAGGGTGCTCCTGGAGTGTGATACCTTAAGGGGTTCTGTATCCTCTGCTCACATTCTCTTTGACACTGTTTTCTAGGTTAGCTGATCCTCCAAACTGCTGGAAACACGGGGTTTAGAGTCTCTGTGATGACAACCAACTCAAGTGGAGTCCAGGGCTTCATGTCAGGTGGAAGCATATCATTTATACTTTTTCCATCAAAGGGTTTGGTTTGCCCTAAGGTTGGTATGGTAACTGTACCCTAGAGATTCCCCTGACTGAATCACGAGATTCTATAGCTGAAAAGCATGAAGAAGGATTCAGGGACTTATGGCATGAGAATGAGAATTTTATAAATTATCACACTTTAATTTTACCTAAAATGGCCCGTCCCCTTTTCCCTTAAAGTCATACCTGTTCTCTTTGTAGGTTCCCTCCCTTAGCAAAATACAGGCAGTCCTTGACTTATGATATATTCAAGTTATATTGTACTGCACTAATGACCTTCTGTTATCGCAAAAAAGCAAATTTGATGCCTGATTTCAAGGCATTCTAAAGGATTGGAAAGTATTCGGAGTTTAAATCAAAACCTTTTCTCTGTTTACTATTCTGAAAATATTGATAAAATATTAATTTCCTGTATTACAGAAGTAACTGGTCTGAAGAACAATTGTATTAGTAGAAAAAAGTGTTTTTAAATGATATCATTCTAGAAATGCACACATTCTGGTTAAAAAGAGCATTGCTTTCAAGATTCTGCTGTTTGGTAATTCCTCAAGATATTCTCCTCAACAGATAACCTCAATCTAGATATGAAGATGATATATCTACCATATTCTGTGGAATTTATGATTAAACCTGTGGATCAAGGTACAATTGCCACCGTCAAAACATACTCCATCTATATCTATACCACATTTGCTCAGACAGTAATGACAACAGATAGAGGTATGAGAACATGCTATGATTTTTGGAAGAAGTGTAGTATTCGTCACTGTATCTGGAACATTACATCTTTCTAGAGGAAAATCATGATGCAAGTGCATGTAAGCAGGAGGTATGTTAATAATTCAGAGTTATCTGGTAAGAATAATATGATGGGGCTGAGCCCCGGTGGCATAGTGGTTGTGCGCGGGACTGCGGCCCACTGGGATAGAGGTTCAATTCCAGCAGTGGGGCTGGGCCTCCTACTCCCATCACCGGAGAGCAGTGATGCCCCCCCCCCAAAAAAAAAAGAATAATATGATGGATGTGATCAATGGAAAAATCATCCATATGGCAAAAATGTTGAATTTCAAATTTAATATTACTGTTCTGAAACAGTTAAGAGAAGAATAAGAATTGACAAACCAGAGCTTAGTCAATTTTGAAGAGAAAAATGAAGAAGAAAGAAGTAATTAAGGAGTTAAAATTTTATAAACAATTTTTGCAGTGAAAAAATTCACTGAGATTTTTTTCTAAGCTATACCTGAGCCTTCAATTGTTGAAAGAGCGGACACTTGTCATGGTGGGAAAGAACACTGATACACAAGAGGGGCTTCAAACTGTGGGAAAATTCCATTATCTTTTAATTCCATTTTCCATGGATTTTTTGAAGTTCTCTCATACCATGGGCTCCCAGAAGAACAAACAAATCCATCTTACAAGAAGTACGGTCAAAATGTTTCTTAAAAGCTAGAATGGGTGATTCACCCTCAAATGTCCTTTAGACTCATTGTCAGGAAGGAACAATCACAGGAGAAAGGATTCATGCCTGGTAGAGAACCATCAAAAGAGAGGAAGTTACTCAATTAGATAGATTGACAATTACTGTAACAAGGAGCTCAAACATGGCACAAATTATGAGGGCGACCCAGTACTAGGCAGTATTTTGTTCTATTGTACACGGAGTTAGCAGGAGTTAGATGGGCCTCAAGGACATGTACAACAAGGATAATTCTGCTGAAGTTTCAGGAAGTAGTGAGATGTTAACATGAAATAAATATATGAAGGAGGGAGAGAGTCATAGAGTGCTCACTTATTTTCTTTCATTAAGTGCCATTCCCCTTCCCAGGAATAATTCGGATGATCCAGAGCCTTCCACAAATGGAATGCTTTCCCAAACTGTCAAAATGCTAATGTCGCCCACCCTCTTCTTTGTGGTTGGTGTAAATATTTATGATATGTATATTTCAACTATGTAAATAGTCACTAAAATATATCTCCAAGATTATATATATTTCCAACTCCAGAGGACACATACAGACTGTATTTATAAAACATTGATAGTAAAAAGCAATAATAAAAAATGAAAAGACAAGAAGTATTTGATCAGCAGAACTAACTTATTATATAATCATTGGAACAAAATTGGAGACTAACCTGTAGTACCAGAAACCCATGATGTTGTAATTCCCACTTCATTCCCTTCTTCGCTTAGGACTATACTGAGGAAGTAGCCCTCTTTAAGGAGGGCCATCATGATTCCTAACATTGTACATTCTCTCCAGCCACTGGAATTGCTCCATTGGAGGCCATCATAAACTTCACCTGGACTCCTTATGCATGATAATGACCATGCAAGAGCGGATACGTCCAGTCCATCTAGTTAATTAGCTAGATGGCAGGAATTAAATCTTATGATTAAAATATTTTTATAATTAAAATATTCCATCTCAATCTTCTGAGTTTGAGGACAAAGCTTTGGGTTGTGGTACAAATACCTTCCACCATCCAATATCTTCTTAACTTTTGTTCTTTCCCTTGGTAGACACTTCCACAAATACCAAGGCTCTGATGTTTCCAGCTGATTAGAGTTTTTGTTTAAAGTATTATCTGCCATTCTGCCTGCAATCTCCTTCATCTTCTTTAGGTACCAAGCCAATACTGGTGACCACTTTCATTTACGAGCTTTCTGGTCTTTCTGCTCTAACCTCAGTAGCAAAGAACCATCAGCTCCTTCAGGTTACCACCACAATGTAAGCACACTTTCATGATCACCCTTTTGCCAATTTCTTAAACTTGACACTGACTTCAAGGTAAGTTTGGGACCCCAACTGTTTCTAATTGGTATACTTACCATTCCGTGACAATTTCTGTCTGCTCTAAGGAATGTAAAATGCTGGCATTCTTTTTTTTTTTTTTTTTTGCACTTAAAACTCTCTATTTGACTTAATTAGCTATTAGAACCTGGAATGCTAATCCAGGCAGTGTTATACCAGGTTTAGGTGTGAATGTTGATTGGTTTCCCTATGAACTTCAACGGACAATTGAATTATGCATCTCGTCAGGTGGGAAGGTAGGAAGAGTGAGTTAATAAGAATGTCTAGTCTAATTGCAGATGAGAATAACAACCATATCAGAAGCAAAGGACTTAAAATAGCAGACTGATTTGGTAAGAGATGATACTGATGGTGACGCCTCGAGGTGATGTAGCCAGAAGAAAGATTTTTGGTGTGGACAAGACCAGGGAGGGAACTAATAATGAAACCCTGATCCTGAGGAGACATTGACCATATTTGTGGCTTCCCAGAATCTAAAGGTTATTCCTATTTGAAGTTACCTTCTAAAAGAGAGATAGGACTCCACCTCTCGTCACAGCATCATAATTGTGGCAGATGTTCCTCCTCCCAGGGCTTTGGCAACCAGAATATGGATATGCAGCCCGATATCAACTAAATACATGCTCCTGTTTGGAAATTTGAAATTGAAGGGTAGATTTGGCACAGGTGTCCTTAAAAGCAAAACCTAAGACAAAAAAAATCTGTGTTATGATTGTATTTGGGAGGGGCAATCCCCAAGGAACAAGAGGGAAAAAAGTGGGGCAGGCCAGTGGGAAAGAAAATACAGAGTGGTCCATTCCTAAGCTGATCAAAGAAGATTGTGGCTCCTGCATGTGGAATATACCTATTGGGCAGAAAGAATCCTGTGAAAGGGAAGAGGAAGAGTGATCTGTTTCTCTGCTTCTTATCTCCTTCCTGTTCCTGTCAGCCGCTGTTCAAAACCCTCCACAGTGGGTGTTACTGCCTCTGGTTGTTGGTCTCATACTCTTTGTGGTACCTTCTTGGGGAAATGATGATGCCGACAGAGCATCCAGGACCTGAAGGACTTTGGCTCACATCACAGTGGCCTGCATTCATTTGAAAATGCAAAACTCAACACTCAACCCAGACAGGGAGTGATAAGGTATCCCAATGGCAGGAAGTTTTTTGTTTTGTTTTGTTTTGTTTTTGAGGAGGGGCACTTAACTAGCAGTGAGGCTAAGGTCTGCAGCAGAACTTTCAGCACTCTGAGAACAGCAGGAGCCATTTCTGAAGTCACCACCTCTTTGTACTAAGTGTCTGGTAACAGTGGGTGTTCAAGGAAAACACAGATAACTGTTTAGTTACCAAGATCTAATGCTCTAAAGAGGACATAGCAGTGGTAACATTATAGAAGAATCTCCCTGCCTCCAAAGGAAAAGAAAATGGAGATCCATTTATGCTCTCTGTAGATTCTATGAGATACTGAATTTATTTTCAATAAGCTTGCTTTAGCCTAAGTAATCACGGTGGAATTCTCTGGTTTGCATCTTAGATACTTGATTCCATCACAGTTTATTGTTCTGTGGTTTGCAAAATGTACTTGTTATGAATGTACTTACTCTGAATAGAGGATGCAAATGAAAACAGTCATGGGTGTTGAGGGCATGGGAAAATATTTTTTATGAATCTCAAATAAATCACTATAGGACAAAAACAGATCATTAAATAAACCTCTCTTAAGGCCCTATTATAAGCTATGAAGAACGGTAATAGCATTTGTCTGGGATTCCTTGATGTGCCATTCAGTCAATGTATATGTTTTCATGTAAATCTGAAAACAATTTATGCAATTGGAATGAAACAGAGACACCACCTAAAATATCAACAAATTCAGAATTGTATAAGTACACCTTAATGGTTACTTCTTGAAAACCTAAATATCTGTTTATGGAACATGCTCCTTCTTACACCTTTTTTCATTTGTTCTTTGGCATCTTTGAAACATTCATAATATTCATTTTAATGCTTTTCACACAGTAGGCCCTCAAAAATGTTATGCAAATGTAATTGGATTCATAGGACATATACAACCAAAGTGTCTCTTAAAAACTGAAAAGCAGCTTTGTATTGATTTCCATTTTGTTGTGGACCATGTATAGCATAGTAATTTTGATGTCTCATCCAACTTGTCAAAAGAATAATTTACCTGTCTGTATTTGTCTGTGTATGTTTAAGACTTTTGTTTTGAGAAATGACAGTGACTGATAACTATCTGCAAACCACTTACATGACTGCTGTATAGTTCATTAAGACTATTTGATTTAGCTCATTCATGTTACTTGTATTGTTACTCAATTTTAATCCATTGTTGCTATTTTTGCCCTGAGATTTTTACTATTTTATTCTCATCATAAGTCACAACACACCACTTAGCTTTTCTTTCAGAAAGATTAATTTGTGAAGCAGTTAGACATCTTTTGTTCCTCAGCTCCTAATGGAGTCAAACTCATTCATTTGGTAACTACTAGGCGCTATACCTCTCTAAAGTTTATTTGTTTTAGTTTTCAATTTAAAGAAAATATTTAAGTCTTACACAGGACAAGAGCAAGACAACCACAAAGACATATCATCGATGAGGGAGACCACTAGACCAAACTCCTCATGGTGTGCAAGGGATTGCTGAGATACGGAGTTTTAAAAAGCTGTAACAAAAACAGCTGACAGCCCATCAACAAATCCCAGTTACCAGCACAACTCGCTAAGTAGGATTGGGGGCTGTGATTGGAGCATATACATATACATAAATGTATACAAGACCTTGGTGGTAGATTGTCCTCCAGGAAATGGTCCCTCCAGATAACATGCCCAAAATAAGTGAAGTAAAGCCTTAACATCCACAATTCTAAGAATAATTGTGGCTGTGCTTCCTTGAAAACACATCGGTTTGTTCTGGAAAAAAATGCAAAACTACTATTTTTGCCAACATTTAAAGGCATCAGTTTTCCTTCTGTTGTCCTTATTTCATGCTTAAAAGTCATATATAGGGCTGAGCCCCGGTGGCGTAGTGGTTGTGCATGGGACTGCAGCCCACTGGGACCAAGGTTCAATTCCAGCAGTGGGGCTGGGCCTCCTACTCCCACCGCCGGAGAGCAGTGATGTCAAAAATAAATAAATAAATAAATGTCATATATAATAGAAACACTAAGACTTGAGTCAGGCATGCCTTTAATCTTCTAAGTAGCATCTTTGTTTTCTAACAGCATCCTTTCCCAACACATCATTCCTTTTGACTTCTTCACTGCTGCTTCCATGAGTATTCACCATGGACCAAAGGAAAAGGAAATCCTTGACAACATCAACTATTTTCTCCATTTATCATGATGCCATATATGGGTCCAATTATGAGGCTTTTTGTTTTCTTTATGTTGAGGCTGTAGGCTCAACATTCTGAAGGCTGTAGTCTTTGACCATTGAGCATTAGCACGCCTCCAAATTTAACATTCCAGTAGAATCATGTGGGACGTTTATTTAAACAGTTATTTCTGGGCTCCTACCTCATAGAGCCTGATTAAGCAGGTTGTGGATTGAATATGATAATTTGCATTTTAATAAGTTCCCAAGTGATATTTCTGCTACTGGTCTCAAGAATCCACTTTGAAAACCCTCGTGATAAAGCAGGAAAGGGAGTGTTCCAAAAACACTGCAGAAATAGCATCAAAAAGGATGTAAAGTTGCTCAGATTGAGAAGGAATTTGAGGTCTGAAGGAACCTGAAGTCATTAGGTATCCTGAGGAGATATAAAATAATGGCTGCTTTAGCCCAAAGAGAAGTAAAGCGCCAGACTTCAGGAGACTAGGTGGGTTTTTCTAACTATACACAAAGCAAACAGAGTACATTCTGCAAGCAGCTTCCCAGGACTTTCCATTTTTATTTACATTAGATACCCACAACTCTGGACAGCAGGCTTTATAATCCTGACATTGATTTCCCAACAGTTTTGACAGTTCAAAACAGATCAAGAATTTGATTTAAGAAACATGATGTTTCTTGTACATCTGGGTCTGTAGAGTACATTCCTATACAATTCATATAACAAGTTGCTAGCCAGGAATTAGCTGAGGGCATGAATCATACCTACATCAGTAAATATTTCCAAAACCATAAGGATAATATTTCATGAAGATTGCTAGTAGCACCAGGGTTTAACTCCAGAAGGGAGCTGCAGCAAGAGAAACACTTCTTGAGGGCTCTGCTCTCAATCCTGAACCTCTGCCTATCTACATACACAGCAGGTGATAGCCACCTTGATTTTTATGTAATTGGTGACCTGGGGCTCCATTTCTCCTGATCTCCTTTGCTCTAAACCTCAGGGTCATACTGTACTGTGCTTTATCAGCATTTCTATGATCATATTGACATTTAAGATAAGGTTAGAACATTATGCAAAAATTATTTATGTTCTCCAATTCTCCAGAACAAGATGTTATTTTGCATACATTAACATTTGTTTCCTTTAAATATTTTTGTATTTTTTAATGAAAGTTCACATAACAAAATGGTTTCCCATTAACAACACAATTTATTTGTGACATTGTCATGATAACAATAAGATATTTACAGTAAATATTTTAAATCAGTGATATTTTCTATACAGGCATTATACACAAAGCAACATTGCCTGTTTTTAAATAAAGTATTTTGTGGGACTAAGTTTCCTCTAAGAAACATGGCAAGGAAGTATCTGAAATGTCTGGTGTGTGTCATATAAAGTTTTGCTTTGAGCTCATAAAAATTATGCTTCACTTTGTCTTTGGTCTGCTTTTTTTCCCCTGAAGTTATAAATGTGGCCAAGATTAATATCACTTTCCTGAGACACTTTCTTGTCATTGATGTAGAAATGTAGAAGGACATGGTCACTATATGCAAAGGAGCTGACAATTGAAAAGGAAGGTGATATAAACAAGGTTTCAAGTATTTGTCAAGTACTGACAGTGAGAATAAGCCCTTTGAAGGAAAATGGAGAATGTTCTATTGTGAAAGGATGGTGTTTTCCCTCAATCAATAGTTCATATCCTGCTGAGTGAAGACCATGTAAATATTTTTATAGGGTATGTCAAGTTTTAGTCTTTTGCTGGGCTGTGTGTTACTCCTCATTTTCAGCCCACACTCATGTATGAATCCTTTCAGATCACGCAATGTACGACTCTAGCAAGACCAGTATACATACAGGATGTTAATGCGGCAACCATTCAGAAGGACAACATTGTTTCGTATTTATTTGTTCTTATAGGTCGGGTCCAGCATACCAGGGGAATTCAAAAAAGCTCATGGAAAATAAAATTAGAATAAAAAGTAGAAATTTCTTTTTCAGTGTATGTTCCTTCAAGGTTAAGACACTTTTATGAGTGATGATTCCATGAGTCTATCTCTACAGAACTGAGAGAGGACCCCTAGTGGTGTAGTGGCGATGCATCCGGTTGCTAATCTCGGGTCAGCATGTTCAGCCGTCAGCTGCTCCAAGGCAGAAAGATGAGGATTTCTATTCCTGGATGGATTTTCAGTCTCAGAAACCCACCGGAGCAGTTCTGCCTTGTCTTATAGGTCATTGTCCATTGGAATCAACTCAACGGCAGTGATTTGGCTCTTTTTAGAAAGAAGTGAAGGTCTTGGAAACAGAACTAAAGCCAATGCAGTCTTTTCACATTGTGAGTTGAAGAAAATTAGGTGTCTCTTAAAGGATTTGTAAGTTTTAAAAAAACTAAAAAAAAGAATCAAATCAAGGTGCTAAGGTGCATGCCTAATAATTTCCTTTCAAAACTCTTAAAAAATTGCTTTGTTTGATGAAAGGAATCTGGTGTTGATTTTGGTTTTCTCCTCATCCCCCCCTCCCATGTGCATTAACCTCTAAAAGCCAAACTCGCTTCCATTGAATTGATTATGACTCATAACTAACCCTGGATTCATAGAGGTTACATAGTGCTCTTCTAGCTGAAGGTAAGGAGTTCAAAACCACCATCAACTCTGTGGGAGAAAGGCGAGATTTACTACTCCCATAAAGAGTTACAGTCTCAGAAGCCCATAGTGAAAATACTAGCCTGTCATGTAGGTACACTATGAGACAGGTGTAGATTGCTACTAATTTCTCTCTGATAATGGTTGGCTGTGTCCCCAAAGTTTGGTACGGTGTGTGTGTTGGAACAGGTTGTCTAGAGAAACAAATCCAGTGGTACTAATCTATGTATTAAAAACGTATACTAAGCAGTCATTATATATCAAGAAAACATACCAGTTCGCTCCAACTCAAGTCCCTAAGTCTCATAAAGTCCACAATTCCCTCTTTATAATCACGTAACCACATGCCAGTGATGCAGAATTATGAACCAAGAAGCGGAAAGATCATGGGGCAATGGAAAAATGGTAGTGTGCCAGCAACTCTCAGTGTCAGAGGCAAAGTCCCAGCAGGGAAGGAGACAGAGTTGCAGAGAGAGAGAAGCTTCCCAGTTCCCCCCAGTTATAAGTAAGCCATGTCCTGAAGAAGACATCATCAGGATGTTACGTGATTGATAGGTTGGATTCTACCCTTACACTTCCATACATCCTCAAGTTTACATAAAATCATCCAGCTACCATAATGTTTTCATACTCATTTGTTTTGAGGAATTAAAAAAATCTCATCCTATAATTCATGTGTTACACAGTTGTTTCTAAGTAATATGCTATTCAATTTCATGCATTTGATTTTTACCCTTGTTCTATTATTGAGTTCTAGGTGTATGGTCTGAGAAAATGGAGTGTAGACTCTAAATATTTTAAAATATTTAAAATGAAAGCTTGCTTTTGGATCTGGTCTACTCTAGAGAATGCACCTTATGCACTGGGAAAGTCCATATACTCTGCTACTTTTGAGTGCTGTGCTCTGTAGGTATAGGGGGTCAAGCTGGTAAATTGTGTTATTTAGTTCTTCTGTGTCTTTACTTATTTTCTGATGTACTTTTCCATGAGAGTGTTGTATTGAAGTCTCTTACCATGAGTGCTATATGGTTTATTTATCTCCTCAACTTTGTAGGCATTTAATGGTCTTTCACTGAGTGTGTATATGTTTTCTATGGTTATATTTGCTGTTCTGTTGGCCCTTTAATCACTATATAGTGTTCTTTTTATGTATTTCATGATGCATTTTCTCTTAAAGTCTATTTTATCAAAAGCTAACATTGCCACTCTTGGTTTTTTATTGGTTATCAATAGCTTGGTAAAATTTTCTCCACCTGTGTTTCTTAGTATATTTTTGTCTCTCTGTTAAAGGTGCATTTTTTTTGAAAGTAGTATATTGATGAGTTTTGCTTTCTTATCCAATCTACTTTTTGTCTCTTGACTGGTGCATACAATCTATCAATATTCAGTATCATTATTGATATGGCTGTGTTTGATTCTGTAATTTTGCTATGTGCAT